>JAZHYW010069818.1:0-24682 GCA_037355805.1 Ixodes ricinus
AAAATCAGCAGAACCCATCCTTTGGGAATGATTATCTACGTTAATGCGAATAGCATCAAACGGTGCGGAGTTATGCGCGTTCGTCAGGTGGCCGGCACACTCTAGATACGCCAGCCCACTCTTGAGGCGATTCTAAATTTGTTGACACTTTCACAGCCCTGCGCACGATCTCCGCAGCCCAGCACGTGCGTTTGTGTCACTTAGGAAGGCGAGCAAAGCACGCGCCATACGCACAAACACTCAAAATGGTACCGACCAGACTTTCTGGCGTCTCAGCTAGTCTCAACCAACGGTACTTCGAAACGTGTTGTTTATATCTTTGGCCACAGGACGCGCCGTACAGCGCTGTCACAGCTACCGGTGCGCGCGCGTTCCATGCACGAGGGCTCATTCCGCTCTCGTGCTAAGCCTCACGAGAGCGGAAATGAGCCCTCGTGCATGGAACGCGCGCACCGTAGCTGTGACAGCGCTGTAAAGCGCGTCCTATGGTAAAGATATAAACAAGTGTTTAGGGTGCGTTGAATGACCGCCTTCGTAGCTCTGTGGTTAGCGCGTCTGCCTGCTGATCAAAGGGTCAACGGTTCGAATCCCAGCCGGCGCCGGTCTTTTTTATTTATTTATCGACCCGCGGCGTAAGAGGTTAGATAGCCAGATGGATAGATAGGTAGATAGACGCATAGACGAAAAGCGCGTAGTATCCAAAGAATGCTATTCGCATTAAGGCTGCGGTCCCACGGCGGCCATCTTGAACAAGGCGTTAGTTCAACCAATAGATGGCGACACGCACCCGTGGGGTGGCCGAAACATTGGTTCACGGTGGGATGGCTCGAGCACCATCACGTTCCCCTCGTGGCCTTGCTCGCGCCGCTGCCAGCTGTGCTCAGCTGGCTCAATAGCGTGGCCCAGCAAACGAATGTATGCGAGAATGTCAGGCTTTGTATAAATTGTTCTCTGATATAGGGAGATGCGGTTCGGCGGTTGTCACGGGCTTTCGCAATAAATCTTACCAAGAAGGAATCAATTGTTGATTGACGTGTCAATACTCTTTCAATGAAAACTTCTGCAGGGATGCACGCTCAGTAGACTCAATCTTCCAAGACACCAGTGGAAGCGGACGTCAAGTAAACTGCTTCGCAATTTACGGTACTTACCTCACCATTATAATGACGACCGAAAAGTGACATAACGAAATATTGTGTTTCATGGGATCCGGAAGATTTTGTAAAGGTTGTTACATTATAGTTCCCAGAAAACAAACGCCGTTGCAATATTTTCGAAAGTACCGATATAATGTTGTAAGTACAGCTTAGGAGGAGTATGATGAAAACCATCAGAATAAATAGGAAGACGTTTATTTGCAATGAACACGCTATGAATGAACGGCGTTTAGCGACGGCAAGTTATGAGCGTATGGGAATTTATAAGTTCACGTGATTGCTAACTATGGACATGCGGACAATGACGACCTGTTTTGTCGGGAGATGGAGTAGCGGTGATGACCTGATATCGGACGAATCGTGGCAGACGAACAAGCAAGTTTCTTCTCAGCGAATGGTAAGCGTCCAGGGTCAAGCACAGCACGTGGCTACCGACGTTGTCGACGTTTCGAACACTTACCACTTTCGACAAAAGTGCTGGCACATCAGCTAACTTTGTGGAAAGAGTCGAAGGCTTCCTCGAGTCCAGCGCCATCATGAACTGTAACTGAAAACGATCCACTCTTCACTCTGTGGGTGGCGAAACGTATCCGCATCTGCGGAGTCATGGTCGATGCGTACTCTAAGTGGTTGGAAGTTTACACGATGCCTGCCACGACGTAAAAACGCGTCATAGACGTTCTACGCTCTCTTTTCCCTACTTTTGCCCTATCAAAAATACTTTTCTCTGATAACGCGCCAAATCTTGCTTCAAATAAAATAAACAAGCCCCCCCCCCCCCAAAAAAAAAAAAAAATGGCATCAGGCATCACATTAGTGCACCATACCATCCTGCAACTAACGGGCAAGCAGAACAGTGGGTGTGCGAAACGAAAAAAGCCCTCTTAATTGAAGCTTACGGAAGAAGCAGTTCAGTGAAGAATCGCCAGGTTCTTGTTCCAGCAGCACGCGACGGTTTCATTTTACACGGTAAAAACACCCGCCGAAACAATATGTTCGGCGGACGAAGAGCCACACCGCTCGATCTCATATGATACTATGGCCATGAATGAAGATCGAGAGACTCCCAGATCGGGAGTAATGGCAGATTATTCGGTCGGACAACTTGTGTACGTGAGGAATTTCAGCGGAAGTCGGGCCTTCCATGTAAAACTTGAGTAAAAAAGGCTCTATGTTGGTTGACAAGAAGGTGTCATCCCTCTGAAGACGTTGGATATCAATGCCCTTGAGTGTAAATATAACGAAATCACAAAACTCTCTTTGTGTATTGTGTAACTGCCCTTGTATTTGGTAGTAGAGGCTATGGTGGTGATTTGGACCTTTCACACCAGGCTCCTATTTCTTATTTTTCGCCTCATACTCCTTTGCGGTTTCAGTAGTCTTCAAGAATCTTTTGGAACGGGGACACTTTACGTCAATGAGGCCATTTGTTCCAAGTAGTCAATCAGGGAATGCTGCTAGAAATCCGTCCTTTATATTAACGAATAAGCCGCACTTCTGCACATTGCAGTTTTCCTGTTCCACGTACAGTTGTAAAGCAGCATCCTCATTGATTCTACCATATTCTGTTGCGGGTGAAGAAAGGTCTTTGGGTACACGATACTTGAAACAAGTCTGGCACTGTACGTTGTGGTTCGACACCCACTAATATCGTCGTCCTTATAGAGCCTGATAATTTAATCATTACTTCGTCACCTCATATTGCTCTTCATCAACAGTAAGTACAATAGGCTACCGCCATATTACAATTCAAGAATTGAAAAATTGAGTCGTTCAGTCCTTCAATATGTTTATTAATTATATAATGTTATTACGTTACATTACCTCGAGACGATCGACGTCCATCGTCGATCTTCAAATACTTATATAAGGGGGGGGGGGGCGATCGGTGGCCGAGTGCATGTCTAGCGCACACCAGCTCGGAACACGTGGAGCGAAAGCTCGCGCTGCAGAACCCACCCCGCCCCTGCCCGTTTCGATGTGGAAGAGCATCATACCGGCGTGCGGTCGTGTATCACTACTGCGTGGTGCACGTTAAAGACCCCAGGTTTGCGGTTGTACCGCACTGGCTAAATTGCTCATGTACACCTGAGACACCAGACGCCCACTAAGGCAGACTAACTTCCGGCTGTATAAACATACACACAACAATTTGCAATTAGACGCACAATCACAAAGAACACAGCGTGTCACCTCTTTTTTTTTTTTGACCGTCTTTTTTTTAACCAGCGCAAGCTCGCGCGTTCTCTCTTTTGAGACGGTTAGAACTAACGTTGATTAGAAACAGTCGCACATAAAACCCGCGTTTCTCCTACCCGGCCGCTTCCTCCTCTCATTATGTGTAGGTGGTTAAAACTAAATAAGCTATAATAATGGTGTATTATTCATATTTAGTTTCAGTTTCAGTCAGGGGAAAGGAGGTTCGCGGGAAGTAGGGCCAATAAATGAGCTGCGCTTAGAGTATCGGCACTCTCTTTTTCGACAGTGTTGTGGACGCCGCCATTTTGGTGCTTGTGCAGAGCCAACGGCAGAGCAGGCGCAACTGCCGATCGTCATGATTCAAAATTGCGACTTCCTCAGCATTAGATTCGGTGTTAGGAAGCTCATGTAATATTGCTTTGCTTTGTCGCAAACTGTTTAATGTGGAGGACGGAAAAGCGTTTCTTGTGATTTCAGATACAGCTTCAAATAACTGGACACCATGATTTTAAGCCACAATATGGCCAAGTGTCGCTACTCTGAAGCGTAGCTTATTTAATGACACTATTCATGCCCTTGTTCAAGAAGCTTGTAATACCTGGAGGGTCCATGACGTGAGCCCCGTGGATTCCACAAGCCACTACCTTTTGACACCTGCCTCTTCCTCATTGTTCCCGCTAGTGCCAGTAAATTAGCTATGCTTCAGAGTAACGACACTTGGCCATATTGTGGCTTACAATCATGGTTGCCAGTTATCCGAAGCTTTATCTAAAATCACAGGAAACGCTTTTCCGTCCTCCACGAATGTTTAAACAACCCGCGACAGAGCCTAGCAATATTGTATCAGCTTCCTAGCACCGCATCTAATGCAGAGGATGTTGCACTTTTGGATCATGACGATCGGCAGTTGTGTTTGCTCTGCGCAAGACCCAAAATGGCGGCGCCCAAAACAATTTTGGGGAACGGAGTGCCGATACTTTAAACGCAGCTCATTTAGTGACTCTAGGCATGAAGTGAACTCGGGTGTATTCTTTCCCTCTTCGTCTTTATCGTTTATTGATTTCAATTATATCGAATAATGAACACTTTATATCACGCTACGCTTGTGTAATTATTTGTCTTAGATTTATTAACCTGACCCAGTACTTAAACCGTTCATTTATCGATAGTAAATCTTCAAATATATTTTCTAAATGTGAAGGTGAAACGACACGGAGATTGATGATGATACAGACGCCAACGCCGCCCTCGAAAATTGTTTGAACTTGGAAATCAGCAGTTTTGTCTGCCATCCGCCAGGTAGCACAACAAAACACCCAAACAGTTTTTAATTGTTTTTAAAATTAGCTAAGCTCTACAACTATCAAGAAACCAAAGCAAGATCATTGGGAAAATCTAATACATCGCAATGTATATCTATTCCATAGAATAAATGTTATTAGATGCCAATAAATCTGTTTGATGTCCAAAAAAGATGTGCGTCAAAAACAGGTAAGTTTGAAGGGCTCCCGGAGCGTTATGACTTTGAAAATAAAAAAAAGCCACCGTCCACCTCTTGGGCAACTATTGTAGTTCTAAATGTTATAAACGATTTTACCATAGTTTAATTATTTACTCAGCGGCATTTGAATTACGATGACTCGAAGCACAAAAAAGTGCTACGTTTGATATAGAATATCTAAACAAAAAAATATTACACAACATTAATTTTTTTTCTGCATATTACCAATTATAATCACTACATCTGTAGCTAATTTCATTGCCCTAGCGCTTGCCATTAAAAGTATATTTGTGCTGAAAAATGTCAATTTTAGGGCAATATTTGGAGAGCTGTAAAAAACAAAGTAGTGCAAATACCAAAAAAGTATACCGTTACATTCTGCTCCGACATCATCTTAACAAAACTGCTCTATTGGAACCGTGTTATCTTTAATGAATCGTTCATAAAACATGAACCAGCGGAGCAAGTGAGGGTCCGCGCCATCATATTCACAACGCTACAAATGCGCATGAACAGTATAAACCAATACATACATAATATCAAATGAAAGAGGATTGCATTGCCTTTCGAATGACATCAATCCCACAAAACAGTGCTTAAAAGGAGATGAGTAATGACCTACCAAAAAGTACCTAAACTGCCACATTCAGTGGGACCGTGGCCTTAATTAGAAAAAAATAGACATAGATTCCAACAAAAGAAACGTTTTTTTTTTGTTTTTTTTCGAGCCGCCAAGTTATCAGGGTCTTCTGACAGATGGACGAAATATCATGAATGTGCTTCAAAGTACAAGTATGAGGTAGAAAAATCTAAGCACAAGTATTTCGATTACGATCTTCAAAATCTTCTAAAAACTAACCCTCAAACGTTTTGGCGAACTATACAAACTCACAAAAGTAACTCTGCCAACCAAATTCATCGATTCTGACGGAAACGAGCTAACGGAATCTCAGGCGTGTGAGACTTTGAGCCGTGTTTTTTCTAGCATGTCCACGGAGGAAATATTTCCGTTGCCCTCGCTGCCCTCTTCACATGAAATTGCCGATGAAATGGCTAGGTTTGATGTCTCACCGGCTGGTATTGAAAAATTAATAAACAATGTCCCCTTCAATTCAGCCCCTGGTCCTGCTAAAATAACTCCAGTGTTCAAAAACGGATCTAAAATGTGTTTAACAAATTACAGACCCATTTCCTTGACTAGCGTGCCTAGTAAACCGATGGAACATGTTATATTTTCACAGATAATGAATTACCTTTTTTGCAATAATCTACTGTTTCTTTTTTTTAACCAGCACGGTTTTCGGCGGTCCCTTTCATGTGAATCACAGCTCTTTCAATTAACTACTGGCATTCATAGAAGCTTACAGGCCAGGACAGATACCCATGCCATGTTCATCGATTTTTCCAAAGCATTTGATAAAGTTCCCCAATTGGCGGCTAATTCAAAAACTTTTCTCCTTCCGTATTGACGAAGGCGTTATAAGATGGGTAGAATCATATTTAACATCTAGAACGCAATATGTTTCTCTTGATAATCAGGCCTCTTCATCAATGGAAGTACGCTCAGGTGTACCACAGGGAACCGTGCTGGGACCATTGTTATTTCTGCTTTATATTAATGATTTGCCTGATTGTATTAACTCAACTTTAAGATTGTTTGCTGATGACTGTGTTGTGTATGCTAGAATTACTAATATAGCAGATTGTATTTCCTTGCAAGATGACCTTTTTAGCATTGAGTCTTGGTGTCGGAAATGGCAGATGGAAGATTAACGTTCACAAAACTAAGTTCATGGTATTCAGCACTAAACAAGTTCCCTCTGTATTCAATTACACTTTATTTAACGCCTGCTGTAGAAAAAGTTATGAATTATAAATACCTAGGAGTTTTTCTAACCAGTAGCCTCTCTTGGGAATGTCATATCAATCATATAGCCGCTAAAGCTAACAAATCTCTTGGTTTTCTGCGTCGTACTTTATATCTCGCGTCTGAAGAAACTAAACTTGTAGCTTATAACGCCTTAATACGCCCCATTTTAGAGTATGCTTCTGCCATTTGGAACCCCCACCAAGTCTTCCTTGAAAAAGAGTTAGAATCCATCCAAAATAAAGCTGCACGTTTCATCCTAAGGAATTATAACCACTCTGTAAGCGTTACCTCTTTGAAGTCAATTCTCAACCTTCCTCCTCTAAGAGAACGTAGAGCTGTATGCCAACTAAAACTACTTCATAAACTTTTCTATCACTCTCCATCTCGTAAGTCTATTTATTGCATACCTGCCTCTTTCATTTCTCGCCGACTTGACCACTCCTGCAAACTTCACCTAGACATTCCCAGGACTAATATTTACAAGTTTTCACCCTTGCAGCTCGCCATTAAAAATTGGAACATGTTACCAGAAGCCGTTGTCACGATAACGGACCCTCAAAAATTCGCCGAAGCTGTTATTGGTTACCTGCACCTGTGATACGCCCATTGAATTCATTCTTTTTCTCTTGTGGCATTATTGTATTGTGTTTCTTGCCAATGTCCCCCCCCCCTTTGTAATACCCCTCGTGGGTATTACAAAGGGGGGGGGCATTTTAGGTAAAAATATTCCAGTGTTCCGTAAACAAATCTTACTTTTCATCAATTATTGAATGACTCGTAGTTCTAACCCCTTTTACTAGTTCAAACCGCCATCACCCCATGAAATTTGTTTTTCGACAAAAAATATGTTAGAGAGGCAGCACAAACGTTACGGTGAAGAGCCATCAATTTTATTTTAGGAATCGGAGGTGGCCGTGGGACCTTTGGCATGGCATGGAGAAGTCCTGGTCACTTGATGCCGCCCGTTGTTCAGGCATCGCGTTTCGAGCCGCCGTCGGGTACAAAGGGCACAACGGGTTTGCTATAATAGCCCCGAGCGGGACCGATTGGAGCGCTGCGATCGCTCGACCGTGACGTAGGATGGAGGATCACGTGATAAGGCCAGCTATTCCGCCTTGCTTTGGTCAGGGCCTTCGGAAGCCCTTCAATCGGTACTTTCGCATTTTTTCTGTGTTTGAAGCTTGATCAGTACAGGCGTGGATCGGCTTCGGCAGCTGTCGAGCTCAGGGAGCAATGGTAAGGTACTGTTCGGGGCCGCAATGCCGCAGTTACGCGACCGACCCAAATATCAGCTACCACATCTACCCCAAGGAGAAGCATTCCAATATGATTCATAAAATGTGAACAGTCTCACCCTGCGTGGCAGTACCTTTCTCATACAGCTTCAATATTATTTGAACAATGGGGTTAAAAATGTATGTACAAGTTGGCGTCACGCAATGCAAGTAGAGCTGAGTGCTAATAGACTTGAAACAGTAATTTACAGAGAGTAACAAGCCATAAAATTTCACTGACTATTTTAATGCAAACATCACTCACAGCTTAGTGGTATTTAAGCAACCAGCAGCTGCATAAATGTGAGAATGTTACGTGGCTTTATTTATTTTACTTTAAAGATTGCTGATGCAAGTAGCTGCACTCGTATTAGCAAGTAATATTTTTATTTTTGTAACCTATCTGCTTATCTTGTAGGAGCCCAAATAAAACAATTCTACAACTCTAATACACTAGCTACAGGAATATTTGCATAATCTTTCTTTACAAAAAGAAAAACAGCGATGCTGTACACGAACTGTCATTGGCCTTTGAATGGTCTGATATTAGTTAATGAAATTAAATGTTATCAACAAGCTTTAATATTCGTCGCTCGAAAATTCCGACATCGCAGAAAAGTTACAAAACCTGTGCTTCAAAAACGTAAAAAAGAAAAAAAAAGATTAGTTGCATTGTATTGATTTTGCGACTCGCGACTTGGGAAGCGAGCATGTTACCACTGAGCCACGAGAATCACGAGAATTTGTTTTCTTTATTCCTGAGCTACGATAACAACGGGAGACGACCGATTATATTTGGAAAAAGGCGCTTCACTTCACCGTTCATCGCAAATCGCGATCTCTAAAGGCCGGTTGAGACACTTGCGGTCATGAGTGCGTTTAACTGCGTTATGTTGAGAACCGAAAGCGAGCGAGACACCGGCACATCTGTGCTTCGTATGAAGCGTGGAATCCAATTCAAGGAATCATGTTTGCACGCGATATAAGCAGCAGGAATGTCCTGGTTTCTCGCAGCCGAAACCAGTCAAACGCAATCAAACGCAACTGTCTGAGTGCTCCAGTTGTTTCGCTCCCGGCTCTGGCCACGAGCTCGATCGATTTCACAGCACGCTGGCCGGTAGGTACATACAACCTGACCAAGTAATGATACACGGCATGTTCCTTCACCCATGCTTTGCAGGAGCTCGATGTGTCACCGACGTTTCTTCCACCCAGCTCGTGCGGGTACGAAGTGAGTTGCCGATGTTTGGAGTACGAATCCAATGAACGTGTAGCAATCCTTATCCAGCTTCTTGATTCTACAGAACACGTGTCCCGCTTCAAGAACACTTTCGCCCTCAAGCAACAGGCAGGACATTTAGTGGGCCTTGTCCACGAACGCATTGATGCTGCTTACAGACAGCACAACTGAAAAGGGGTACACAGTCGTAACGAAATGCCCAGTCGAATAGAAGTTAAAAAAAATTCGCCTACCTTCAACGGTAGGTCGCACTTCGTAAGCATTCATTGCGATACGCGAGACAGCCGCCGAAAACGACAAGTTGACCCGTACCCTCCGCCGCGCCAGTCCACGCCGCCGCGCTTCCGTGCAGCGACCGTTTCCCTGCTCGCCTGCAACCGGCTAACCGGCGCCCTTCGCGTTTTAACCTTTCGCGTGTTCAACCCTTTCTCATTTATACCCGTCTCATTGTACGCTCTTTTGAACCCTTCTCGTTCAGACGAATTTCCCAAAACGCCCTTCGCGTTCTAACCGTTCGCGTTTCGAGCCTTTCTCGTTTGAACACGTTCTCATTTGAACACCGTATTTCAAGCCAATCGCCTAACAGCTCTTTGCGCTTTAGCCTTTTCTTATTTATGCCCAGTCCCAGTTGACGCTCTCACCTAAAACTTTTATTGTTTAATTAAACTCTGTCTCAAAAACTCGTAAGTGGCGTTTCAACAACTTTTAGTGTGCTCTTGGAATTTCAACCAGTATCTCTTCTTTTTCTGTGTTAAAAATAAATGAGTAAAAATAATGGAGATGTTGGCACTGTTAGTAGCAGTTGCCGGGTACTACGATGGCAATTGACTATTTGATAAAAAAATAACCAGATCTAAAACAAAACAAACGCAGCACACACAAACAAACGAAAATCCCGCCTGAGCTGCCATTGTACATATTATTACAATTCTAACATGTTCGTCGATCCATTTTCGTGGACTACCTGTGCCAGTATACGCCGATGCAGACACTTAATGTCATGTTCCACACCAAGGCTAACTGGCGATCGCTTACTTCGCCCGCATAACCTTGTATCCTACAAAGCAGCGGCCGCGGTAGGTCCCTCGGCCTACGCACCTCGTCGCTCACAAAGCGCCGCCGTCACCATTCAGAGCACCGAGGTATTGGCGATCCTGTGCCCACCCCCGCATGAATCGCTGTAGCCATTTGTATAGGATACGTGCTTTCGAAATGTGTTCACAGAAATATTTTATTTTCCGTGCCGTCACGTTACCAACGATTGGCAAAGCAGTATGCCATTCAGACTGTATGGCTAATTGTTAAGCTACTGGACGGCTCTTGCCGGGAGCATTACGCAAATACGTTTTCACCGCAAATATTAGTCATCGCACCTCCATCAACCGATCACATGCTGGGTGAAGCTTTTTATTCTGGGCACTTTGTTCCCACAAGACGGTAATTGGCCAAACTATACAGGGTGACCACGGCAACAAAATTGCTGTTCGCCCAGCTCGGCTATGCCAGGATATACGTAGCGTGAGCTTCTGCGCGACGCAAAGGGAGGCGCTATCAAGCGGCTCCGGTGCAACGTCAGACTCGGCTACTGCGCAACAAAGGCACGGCTCGGCACGCGGCGGCGCCAGTGCGTATGCCGCGGCAAACGTCACTCCTCTGCAATGCGAAGACTTGACGAGGCGCGCGGTGGCGGTAGAGCCCGCAGCAGCGGCGGCTCCCGGCGCCAGCTGTGCGCCGTGTGACGTCACTGCTCCTCGCGCTTGCACAGATTGAGGAGCGCGCGCGGTGGCAGCAGACCCGCAGCGGCGGCGGCATCCAGCACGCCAGCTGTGCGCCGTGTGACGTCACTGACTCCTCGCGCCTGCACCTTTCAGAATACGGCTCTACAGAAGGCACACGCGAGACTGCTCAGCCTCGGCCTGTAGCTAACGCTACAAAACACGGTCCATTCAAAAGGCCAGAGAATGCCTTCGCCCTCCCCAGAAAGTCGCAAGGGAGACTCCTGCCGTCGGCAAACTAATCGCTGCCAACGTTTTTTTTTTTTTTTTTTTTTGTGCGTGTGTGCGGTGATGCGTGGCTTGGGGTTTTCTACCGAGGCACAGATTTTTTTTCTTTCGTTTCCAGTCGGGAATCATCGGATGCAAATTATGCCTCGTCTGGCATGCCCCTGTGAGGATATTGAATTATTTCCAGCCGGTGTCGGAGTGATCGCACTGATCTGCTGATCGTTGTGATATTTGCCTATGTGTCGTCCGCCACGCCGTGGATTGGCATGCATCTTCCGGATGTCATTCTTCAGTAGCATTTCAAGGCGTAGCAAAGCTTCAGGTGCCTGGACTTCATAATGTCATTTGTTCCTCTAATTTCGGTTTTCCAGTGAGCGGGCTGCTGAAATATCATGCTTTTCCCTAGCCTGATCCGATACAAGGTACAAAATGAGAAAAGCAGTTTTGATGAGAATGGTCAAAAACAGAAAGTATATGTTTTGTAGTAAGTTTGAAATGGGAGAAAGTTTAAAATGAGAAGAAAAGTCTTTGAGAACGGTCAAAACCAGAAAGTATGTATTTGAGAAAATTTTGAAACGAGAAAGGTTAAAATGAGAAAAGCCGTTTTGAGAATGGTCATAACGCGAAAGTCTCGTTTTGAGAACGGTTTGAGCGAGAGGGCGATAGGTAAGTTGTTTTGCGCAGGGCTGGAATGAGAAGGCTATTACGAGAAGGTAGTAGCCGCGAAAGTGGTTCAAATGAGAACCACCCAACTGCTACGGCCGTGCGGCACCTCCGATTATTAGACGATACCCGCCGTTTCTTCTTTTTGCAGCCGGAAAAGACGGGACAAGGGAAGCGGAAGAAAACTCCGTTCTTTCTTTGACCGTTAATCGTGTCGGGGCCATCGTCGCAGGGTGGCGTGCTGTGCGGTCAGAAGGGGTGGTTCTCATTTGAACCCGTTCGCATTCCTACCTTCTCGTTTTGACCTTCTCATTTCAACCCCTGCGCAAACAACTTTCGCGTTTCTCCCTTTCTCACTTAAACCGTTCTCAAAATGAACTTCGCGTTTTGACCACTCTCAAAACGACTTTTCTCATTTTAACCTTTCTCCTTTCAAATTTTCTCAAACATACTTTCTGGTTTCGACCATTCTCAAAAAATACTTTTCTTCTCATTTTAAACTTACTAAAACATACTTTCGTTTTGAACATTCTCAAAACTACTTTCTCATTTTAGTCTTGTACATGATCAGGCTAGGGAAAAGCAATATTTTCAGCATACACTCATGGGAAAGCGAAATAATGGAACAAATGGCATTATGAAGTCCAGGCACCTAAAGCTTTATTACGCCTTGAAATGCTACTTGGAGAATGACATCTAGAGTGCATGCCAATCCACGGCATGGCAGACGACACATAGGCCAATATACAATGATCGTAGATCTGTAACAATCACTCCGACACCGGTTGTAAATAATTCAATATTCTCACAGCGCATGCCAGATGAGCATAATTTCCATCCGATGATTCACGACTGAAATGAAGAAAAAATTTGTGCCTGGTAGGAAATCCCTCAAGCTACGCATCATCGCACCCGCACAATTAAAAAAAAAACAAAAAAAAACACCGCAGGTTTAGTTTGTTAACGACAAGATCTCCCTTTGTGACTTTCTAAGGAGGGCGAAGTCATTCTCTGGCCTTTGAATGGTCGGTGTTTTGTTGCTGCGGTCACCTTAGATAGTTTAACCAATTACCATCTTGTGGGAACAAAGCTCGAGAATAAAGCTTTACCGAGTATGAGATCGCATTGAGGTGCAATAACTGATTCTGCGGCAAAAGACGTTTTTGTACTATGTGTCTCGAGAAGAGCCGTTTGGTAGCCTAACGATTAGCCATACAATTTGAATGGCATACTGCTTTGTGAATCATTTGTAACGTGACGGTATGGAAAATAAAATATTTCTGTGAACATATTTCGAATGCAATGTATCCTATACAAAAGTGTTGAAATGATTCATGCGGGGTGGAAGTACAGGATCGTTGGCCGTTTCCTGCTGGGGCCATAAGCTGGACGCTTGGCGAGAAGCGACGGCGAGAAATCTGGCGGCCGCGATTGGCCAACGCCACACTTGACCTTGGCGCCGGCCAATCATAGCCGCCGAATTTCTCGCTGACTTTTCCGCCAAGTGTTCAGATTAGGCCCCTGGTGGTGCTCTTGAGTGGTGGCGGCGGCACTTTGTGAGCGACGAGGTGCACAGTATAGAGCGAGAGACCCGCCGCGGCTGTTGCTTTGTGATGCTGCCGGTGCGGGCAGTAAGCGATCGCCAGTTAGCCTTGGTGTGGAACATGACATTAAGTGTCCGCACCGGTGCACGCTGGCAGAGGTAGTCCACGAAAATGGATCGACGAACATGTTAGAATTGTAATAATATGTACAATGGCAGCTCTGGCGGGATTTTCGTTTGTTTGTGTGTACTGCGCTTGTTTTGTTTTAGATCTGGTTATTTTTTTATCAAATAACAATTGCCATGGAGTAGCCGGCACTGCAATTAACAGTGCCATCATCTCCATTATTTTTATTAATTTATTTTTAACACAGAAAAAGAGAGACTGTTTGAAATTCCAAGAGCACACTAAAAAAGGTTGAAACGCCACTTACGAGTTTTGAGACAGAGTTTAATTAAACAATAAAGTTTTAGGTGAGAGCGGGCTCAACCGAGAAGGGCATAAATAAGAAAAGGCTAAAGCGCAAAGAGCGTTAGGCGATTGGTTTGAAATACGGTGTTCAAATGAGAACGTGTTCAAACGAGAGAGTCGAAACGCGAAAGGTTAGAACGCGAAGGGCGTTTTGGGAATGGGTTCAAACGAGAAGGGTTCAAAAGAGAATGGGTACAAATGAGACGGGTATAAATGAGAAAGGGTTGAATAGCGAAAGGTTAAAAACGCGAAGGGCGTTTTGCGAATGGGTTCAAACGAGAAGGGTTCAAATCAGAATGGGTTGTTTCGAGATACACCCTTCGTTTCACTACTCGACCCAGTCGAGTTCCTAAATCGGCTACCGTACGAATGCTTCCGGGGAGCCGGTTAGCCGGTTGCAGGCGAGCAGGGAAACGGTCGCTGCACGGAAGCGCGGCGGCGTGGACTGGCGCGGCGGAGGGTACGGGTCAACTTGCCGTTTTCGGCGGCTGTCTCGCGTATCGAAATGAATGCTTACGAAGTGCGACCTACCATTAAAGGTAGGCGAATTTTTTTTAACTTCTATTCGATTGGGCATTTCGTTACGACTGTGTGCCCCTTTTCAGTTGTGCTGTCTGTAAGCAGCATCAATGCGTTAGTGGACAAGGCCCACTAAATGTCCTGCCTGTTGCTTGAGGGCGAAAGTGTTCTTGAAGTGGCACACGTGTTCTGTAGAATCAGGCTGGATAAGGATTGCTACACGTTCATTGGATTCGTACTCCAAACATCGGCACTCATTTCGTACCCGCACGAGCTGGGTGGAAGAAACGTCGGTGACACATCGAGCTCCTGCAAAGCATGGGTGAAGGAACATGCCGTGTATCTTACTTGGCTAGGTTGTATGTACCTACCGGCCAGCGTGCTGTGAAATCGATCGAGCTCGCGGCCAGAGCCGGGAGCGAAACAACTGGAGCACTCAGACAGTTGCGTTTGATTGCGTTTGACTGCGTTTCGGCTGCGAGAAACCAGGACATTCCTGCTGCTTATATCGCGTGCAAACATGATTCCTTGAATTGGATTCCGCGCTTCATACGAAGCACAGATGTACCGGTGTCTCGCTCGCTTTTGGTTCTCAACATAACGCAGTTAAACGCACTCATGACCGCAAGTGTCTCAACCGGCCTTTAGAGATCGCGATTTGCGATGAACGGTGAAGTGAAGCGCCTTTTTCCAAATATAATCGGTCGTCTCCCGTTGTTATCGTAGCTCAGGAATAAAGAAAACAAATTCTCGTGGATTCTCGTGGCTCAGTGGTAACATGCTCGCTTCCCAAGTCGCGAGTCGCAAAATCAATACAATGCAACTAATCTTTTTTCTTTTTTACGTTTTTGAAGCACAGGTTTTGTAACTTTTCTGCGATGTCGGAATTTTTGAGCGACGAATATTAAAAGCTTGTTGATAACATTTAATTTCATTAACTAATATCAGACCATTCAAAGGCCAATGACAGTTCGTGTACAGCATCGCTGTTTTTCTTTTTGTAAAGAAAGGTTATGCAAATATTCCTGTAGCTAGGTGTATTAGAGTTGTAGAATTGTTTTATTTGGGCTCCTACAAGATAAGCAGATAGGTTACACAAAATAAAAATATTACTTGCTAATACGAGTGCAGCTACTTGCATCAGCAATCTTTAAAGTAAAATAAATAAAGCCACGTAACATTCTCACATTTATGCAGCTGCTGGTTGCTTAAATACCACTAAGCTGTGAATGATGTTTGCATTAAAATAGTCAGTGAAATTTTATGGCTTGTTACTATCTGTAAATTACTGTTTCAAGTCTATTAGCACTCAGGTCTACTTGCATTGCGTGACGCCAACTTGTACATACATTTTTAACCCCATTGATCAAATAATATTGAAGCTGTATGAGAAAGGTACTGCCACGCAGGGTGAGACTGTTCACATTTTATGAATCATATTGGAATGCTTCTCTGGTTAGTCACTGGATCCTGGGAAAGTAACGCCAAGCTCCCCGTGTGGTCGCCATCTTGGTCCGCGAAATGAGCAATTTCTCCTTGACCCCTCCGTTCTTGGTGAGCCGATCTAGATTCGCTGGTGACGGGTAGCTTTATGGAGTCGTTTTTTGTATACCGAGATTTTGCTAACCACACACCGGCGAAACAAGCGTACACCTTCGTACCACCACCAGATGCTGTGTCGGTGCTTGGAGGCACTGAAAAATAAGTTTACTGTCTTGAAATACGCAAGAAGAACAATATAATTGTAAGAGATCCATGGAGATGGGCATGATTAATAAGTTGATCGCATACAAAGTGCCAAAGACTCTTAAATTGGCGAGGAACGCTTCCAGTACGATGATGCTCCATGGTGATCTTGGCGCGACTGGTTTAGAACGACCCCTGGAAGCTTCGAAGATTTAAATGGACCAAGATGGCGATTCCCATGGCAACGTAGACCGATTAGCCAATCGCCTTGCGAGGTTTGGGTCGTCTGTATGTTAGTATCCGTTTGTGTCCGGCTAGCAGGTAGGGAAGGCAATGGCGCTACTTTCCCAGGATCCAGTGACTTTAGGGTAGATGTGGTAGCTGATATTCTGGGTCGGTCGCGTAACTGCGGCATTGCGGCTCCGAACAGTACTTTACCATTGCTCCCTGAGCTCGACAGCTGCCGAAGCCGATCCACGCCTGTACTGATCGAAGCTTCAAACACAGAAAAAATGCGAAAGTACCGATTGAAGGGCTTCCGAAGGCCCCGACCAAAGCAAGGCGGAATAGCTGGCCTTATCACGTGATCCTCCATCCTACGTCACGGTCGAGCGATCGCAGCGCTCCAATCGGTCCCGCTCGGGGCTATTATAGCAAACCCGTTGTGCCCTTTGTACCCGACGGCGGCTCGAAACGCGATGCCTGAACAACGGGCGGCATCAAGTGACCAGGACTTCTCCATGCCATGCCAAAGGTCCCACGGCCACCTCCGATTCCTAAAATAAAATTGATGGCTCTTCACCGTAACGTTTGTGCTGCCTCTCTAACATATTTTTTGTCGAAAAACAAATTTCATGGGGTGATGGCGGTTTGAACTAGTAAAAGGGGTTAGAACTACGAGTCATTCAATAATTGATGAAAAGTAAGATTTGTTTACGGAACACTGGAATATTTTTACCTAAAATGCCCCCCCCCCTCTTTGTAATACCCACGAGGGGTATTACAAAGGGGGGGGGGGACATTGGCAAGAAACACAATACAATAATGCCACAAGAGAAAAAAAGAATGAATTCAATGGGCGTATCACAGGTGTAGGTAACCAATAACAGCTTCGGCGAATTTTTGAGGGTCCGTTATCGTGACAACGGCTTCTGGTAACATGTTCCAATTTTTAATGGCGAGCTGCAAGGGTGAAAACTTGTAAATATTAGTCCTGGGAATGTCTAGGTGAAGTTTGCAGGAGTGGTCAAGTCGGCGAGAAATGAAAGAGGCAGGTATGCAATAAATAGACTTACGAGATGGAGAGTGATAGAAAAGTTTATGAAGTAGTTTTAGTTGGCATACAGCTCTACGTTCTCTTAGAGGAGGAAGGTTGAGAATTGACTTCAAAGAGGTAACGCTTACAGAGTGGTTATAATTCCTTAGGATGAAACGTGCAGCTTTATTTTGGATGGATTCTAACTCTTTTTCAAGGAAGACTTGGTGGGGGTTCCAAATGGCAGAAGCATACTCTAAAATGGGGCGTATTAAGGCGTTATAAGCTACAAGTTTAGTTTCTTCAGATGCGAGATATAAAGTACGACGCAGAAAACCAAGAGATTTGTTAGCTTTAGCGGCTATATGATTGATATGACATTCCCAAGAGAGGCTACTGGTTAGAAAAACTCCTAGGTATTTATAATTCATAACTTTTTCTACGCAGGCGTTAAATAAAGTGTAATTGAATACAGAGGGAACTTGTTTAGTGCTGAATACCATGAACTTAGTTTTGTGAACGTTAATCTCCATCTGCCATTTCCGACACCAAGACTCAATGCTAAAAAGGTCATCTTGCAAGGAAATACAATCTGCTATATTAGTAATTCTAGCATACACAACACAGTCATCAGCAAACAATCTTAAAGTTGAGTTAATACAATCAGGCAAATCATTAATATAAAGCAGAAATAACAATGGTCCCAGCACGGTTCCCTGTGGTACACCTGAGCGTACTTCCATTGATGAAGAGGCCTGATTATGAAGAGAAACATACTGCGTTCTAGATGTTAAAAATGATTCTACCCATCTTATAACGCCTTCGTCAATACGGAAGGAGAAAAGTTTTTGAATTAGCCGGCAATGGGGAACTTTATCAAACGCTTTGGAAAAATCGATGAAAATGGCATGGGTATCTGTCCTGGCCTGTAAGCTTCTATGAATGTCAGTAGTTAATTCAAAGAGCTGTGATTCACATGAAAGGGACCGCCGGAAACCGTGCTGGTTAAAAAACAGTAGATTATTGCAAGAAAGGTGATTCATTATCTGTGAAAATATAACATGTTCCATCAGTTTACTAGGCACGCTAGTCAAGGAAATGGGTCTGTAATTTGTTAAACACATTTTAGATCCGTTTTTGAACACTGGAGTTATTTTAGCATGTCTCCAGTCAGCTGGAACATCGCCGGAATTAAGAGACTGATTAAACAAACTGGATAATAAAGCACACGACACTTCATTTGTTAGTTTCAAAAGTTTGGTTGAGATTCCGTCAGGACCAGGGGCGGAATTGAAGGGGAGATTGTTTATTAATTTTTCAATACCAGCCGGTGAGACATCAAACCTAGCCATTTCATCGGCAATTTCATGTGAAGAGGGCAGCGAGGGCAACGGAAATATTTCCTCCGTGAACATGCTAGAAAAAACACGGCTCAAAGTCTCACACGCCTGAGATTCCGTTAGCTCATTTCCGTCAGAATCGGTGAATTTGGTTGGTAGAGAGCTTTTTGGAGTTTGTATAGTTCGCCAGAACGTTTGAGGGTTAGTTTTTAGAAGATTTTGAAGATCGTAATTGAAATACTTGTGCTTAGATTTTTCTACCTCATACTTGTAATTTGAAGCACATTCATGATATTTCGTCCATCTGTCAGAAGACCCTGATAACTTGGCGGCTCGAAAAAAAAACGTTTCCTTTGTTGGAATCTTATGTCTATTTTTTTTTCTATTAAGGCCACGGTCCCACTGAATGTGGCAGTTTAGGTACTTTTTGGTAGGTCATTACTCATCTCCTTTTAAGCACTGTTTTGTGGGATTGATGTCATTCGAAAGGCAATGCAATCCTCTTTCATTTGATATTATGTATGTATTGGTTTATACTGTTCATGCGCATTTGTAGCGTTGTGAATATGATGGCGCGGACCCTCACTTGCTCCGCTGGTTCATGTTTTATGAACGATTCATTAAAGATAACACGGTTCCAATAGAGCAGTTTTGTTAAGATGATGTCGGAGCAGAATGTAACGGTATACTTTTTTGGTATTTGCACTACTTTGTTTTTTACAGCTCTCCAAATATTGCCCTAAAATTGACATTTTTCAGCACAAATATACTTTTAATGGCAAGCGCTAGGGCAATGAAATTAGCTACAGATGTAGTGATTATAATTGGTAATATGCAGAAAAAAATTAATGTTGTGTAATATTTTTTTGTTTAGATATTCTATATCAAACGTAGCACTTTTTTGTGCTTCGAGTCATCGTAATTCAAATGCCGCTGAGTAAATAATTAAACTATGGTAAAATCGTTTATAACATTTAGAACTACAATAGTTGCCCAAGAGGTGGACGGTGGCTTTTTTTATTTTCAAAGTCATAACGCTCCGGGAGCCCTTCAAACTTACCTGTTTTTGACGCACATCTTTTTTGGACATCAAACAGATTTATTGGCATCTAATAACATTTATTCTATGGAATAGATATACATTGCGATGTATTAGATTTTCCCAATGATCTTGCTTTGGTTTCTTGATAGTTGTAGAGCTTAGCTAATTTTAAAAACAATTAAAAACTGTTTGGGTGTTTTGTTGTGCTACCTGGCGGATGGCAGACAAAACTGCTGATTTCCAAGTTCAAACAATTTTCGAGGGCGGCGTTGGCGTCTGTATCATCATCAATCTCCGTGTCGTTTCACCTTCACATTTAGAAAATATATTTGAAGATTTACTATCGATAAATGAACGGTTTAAGTACTGGGTCAGGTTAATAAATCTAAGACAAATAATTACACAAGCGTAGCGTGATATAAAGTGTTCATTATTCGATATAATTGAAATCAATAAACGATAAAGACGAAGAGGGAAAGAATACACCCGAGTTCACTTCATGCCTAGAGTCACTAAATGAGCTGCGTTTAAAGTATCGGCACTCCGTTCCCCAAAATTGTTTTGGGCGCCGCCATTTTGGGTCTTGCGCAGAGCAAACACAACTGCCGATCGTCATGATCCAAAAGTGCAACATCCTCTGCATTAGATGCGGTGCTAGGAAGCTGATACAATATTGCTAGGCTCTGTCGCGGGTTGTTTAAACATTCGTGGAGGACGGAAAAGCGTTTCCTGTGATTTTAGATAAAGCTTCGGATAACTGGCAACCATGATTGTAAGCCACAATATGGCCAAGTGTCGTTACTCTGAAGCATAGCTAATTTACTGGCACTAGCGGGAACAATGAGGAAGAGGCAGGTGTCAAAAGGTAGTGGCTTGTGGAATCCACGGGGCTCACGTCATGGACCCTCCAGGTATTACAAGCTTCTTGAACAAGGGCATGAATAGTGTCATTAAATAAGCTACGCTTCAGAGTAGCGACACTTGGCCATATTGTGGCTTAAAATCATGGTGTCCAGTTATTTGAAGCTGTATCTGAAATCACAAGAAACGCTTTTCCGTCCTCCACATTAAACAGTTTGCGACAAAGCAAAGCAATATTACATGAGCTTCCTAACACCGAATCTAATGCTGAGGAAGTCGCAATTTTGAATCATGACGATCGGCAGTTGCGCCTGCTCTGCCGTTGGCTCTGCACAAGCACCAAAATGGCGGCGTCCACAACACTGTCGAAAAAGAGAGTGCCGATACTCTAAGCGCAGCTCATTTATTGGCCCTACTTCCCGCGAACCTCCTTTCCCCTGACTGAAACTGAAACTAAATATGAATAATACACCATTATTATAGCTTATTTAGTTTTAACCACCTACACATAATGAGAGGAGGAAGCGGCCGGGTAGGAGAAACGCGGGTTTTATGTGCGACTGTTTCTAATCAACGTTAGTTCTAACCGTCTCAAAAAAGAGAACGCGCGAGCTTGCGCTGATTAAAAAAAAGACGGTAAAAAAAAAAAGAGGTGACACGCTGTGTTCTTTGTGATTGTGCGTCTAATTGCAAATTGTTGTGTGTATGTTTATACAGCCGGAAGTTAGTCTGCCTTAGTGGGCGTCTGGTGTCTCAGGTGTACATGAGCAATTTAGCCAGTGCGGTACAACCGCAAACCTGGGGTCTTTAACGTGCACCACGCAGTAGTGATACACGACCGCACGCCGGTATGATGCTCTTCCACATCGAAACGGGCAGGGGCGGGGTGGGTTCTGCAGCGCGAGCTTTCGCTCCACGTGTTCCGAGCTGGTGTGCGCTAGACATGCACTCGGCCACCGATCGCCCCCCCCCCTTATATAAGTATTTGAAGATCGACGATGGACGTCGATCGTCTCGAGGTAATGTAACGTAATAACATTATATAATTAATAAACATATTGAAGGACTGAACGACTCAATTTTTCAATTCTTGAATTGTAATATGGCGGTAGCCTATTGTACTTACTGTTGATGAAGAGCAATATGAGGTGACGAAGTAATGATTAAATTATCAGGCTCTATAAGGACGACGATATTAGTGGGTGTCGAACCACAACGTACAGTGCCAGACTTGTTTCAAGTATCGTGTACCCAAAGACCTTTCTTCACCCGCAACAGAATATGGTAGAATCAATGAGGATGCTGCTTTACAACTGTACGTGGAACAGGAAAACTGCAATGTGCAGAAGTGCGGCTTATTCGTTAATATAAAGGACGGATTTCTAGCAGCATTCCCTGATTGACTACTTGGAACAAATGGCCTCATTGACGTAAAGTGTCCCCGTTCCAAAAGATTCTTGAAGACTACTGAAACCGCAAAGGAGTATGAGGCGAAAAATAAGAAATAGGAGCCTGGTGTGAAAGGTCCAAATCACCACCATAGCCTCTACTACCAAATACAAGGGCAGTTACACAATACACAAAGAGAGTTTTGTGATTTCGTTATATTTACACTCAAGGGCATTGATATCCAACGTCTTCAGAGGGATGACACCTTCTTGTCAACCAACATAGAGCCTTTTTTACTCAAGTTTTACATGGAAGGCCCGACTTCCGCTGAAATTCCTCACGTACACAAGTTGTCCGACCGAATAATCTGCCATTACTCCCGATCTGGGAGTCTCTCGATCTTCATTCATGGCCATAGTATCATATGAGATCGAGCGGTGTGGCTCTTCGTCCGCCGAACATATTGTTTCGGCGGGTGTTTTTACCGTGTAAAATGAAACCGTCGCGTGCTGCTGGAACAAGAACCTGGCGATTCTTCACTGAACTGCTTCTTCCGTAAGCTTCAATTAAGAGGGCTTTTTTCGTTTCGCACACCCACTGTTCTGCTTGCCCGTTAGTTGCAGGATGGTATGGTGCACTAATGTGATGCCTGATGCCATTTTTTTTTTTTTTGGGGGGGGGGGGGGGCTTGTTTATTTTATTTGAAGCAAGATTTGGCGCGTTATCAGAGAAAAGTATTTTTGATAGGGCAAAAGTAGGGAAAAGAGAGCGTAGAACGTCTATGACGCGTTTTTACGTCGTGGCAGGCATCGTGTAAACTTCCAACCACTTAGAGTACGCATCGACCATGACTCCGCAGATGCGGATACGTTTCGCCACCCACAGAGTGAAGAGTGGATCGTTTTCAGTTACAGTTCATGATGGCGCTGGACTCGAGGAAGCCTTCGACTCTTTCCACAAAGTTAGCTGATGTGCCAGCACTTTTGTCGAAAGTGGTAAGTGTTCGAAACGTCGACAACGTCGGTAGCCACGTGCTGTGCTTGACCCTGGACGCTTACCATTCGCTGAGAAGAAACTTGCTTGTTCGTCTGCCACGATTCGTCCGATATCAGGTCATCACCGCTACTCCATCTCCCGACAAAACAGGTCGTCATTGTCCGCATGTCCATAGTTAGCAATCACGTGAACTTATAAATTCCCATACGCTCATAACTTGCCGTCGCTAAACGCCGTTCATTCATAGCGTGTTCATTGCAAATAAACGTCTTCCTATTTATTCTGATGGTTTTCATCATACTCCTCCTAAGCTGTACTTACAACATTATATCGGTACTTTCGAAAATATTGCAACGGCGTTTGTTTTCTGGGAACTATAATGTAACAACCTTTACAAAATCTTCCGGATCCCATGAAACACAATATTTCGTTATGTCACTTTTCGGTCGTCATTATAATGGTGAGGTAAGTACCGTAAATTGCGAAGCAGTTTACTTGACGTCCGCTTCCACTGGTGTCTTGGAAGATTGAGTCTACTGAGCGTGCATCCCTGCAGAAGTTTTCATTGAAAGAGTATTGACACGTCAATCAACAATTGATTCCTTCTTGGTAAGATTTATTGCGAAAGCCCGTGACAACCGCCGAACCGCATCTCCCTATATCAGAGAACAATTTATACAAAGCCTGACATTCTCGCATACATTCGTTTGCTGGGCCACGCTATTGAGCCAGCTGAGCACAGCTGGCAGCGGCGCGAGCAAGGCCACGAGGGGAACGTGATGGTGCTCGAGCCATCCCACCGTGAACCAATGTTTCGGCCACCCCACGGGTGCGTGTCGCCATCTATTGGTTGAACTAACGCCTTGTTCAAGATGGCCGCCGTGGGACCGCAGCCTTAATGCGAATAAAGCATTTTTTTAATGCGAATAGCATTCTTTGGCTACTTCACGCACTTTTCGTCTATGTCTATCTATCTATCTGGCTATCTAACCCTCTTACGCCGCGGGTCGATAAATAAATAAAAAGACCGGCGCCGGCTGGGATTCGAACCGTTGACCCTTTGATCAGCAGGCAGACGCGCTTAACCACAGAGCCATGAAGGCAGTCATTCAACGCACTCTAAACGGCTGTTTACTCATCATAGACGCGCTTAGCAGTGCTGACGAGTGCAGCTTCCATGCAGGGCGCATTCCGTCGCGGCTGAGCACTGGCCGCTAGCTCACCCTCTCCCGCGCTCGGGAGAGGGTGATGTAGCGGCCGTGCTCAGCCTCACGAGAGCGGAATGAGCCCTCGTGCATGGAACGCGCGCGCACCGGTAGCTGTGACAGCGCTGTAAAGCGCGTCCTATGGTAAAGATATAAACAACCGTTTAGAGTACCGTTGGTTGGAGACTAGCTGAGACGCCAGAAAGTCTGGTCGGTAACCATTTTGAGTGTTTGTGCGTATGGCGCGTGCTTTGCTCGCCTTCCTAAGTGACACAAACGCACGTGCTGGGCTGCGGAGATCGTGCGGAGGGCTGTGAAAGTGTCAACAAATTTAGAATCGCCTCAAGAGTGGGCTGGCGTATCTAGAGTGTGCCGGCCACCTGACGAACGCGCATAACTCCGCACCGTTTGATGCTATTCGCATTAACGTAGATAATCATTCCCAAAGGATGGGTTCTGCTGATTTT
>JAZHYW010069819.1:0-12388 GCA_037355805.1 Ixodes ricinus
AAGTAATTAACACAGCAGTGACAAATCTTTGGCCTAATAAAGTCTGTTCTCAGAGATAAATAAAATATTAAATCTGTGTGCACTGCGCTTTTTTTTCTTCTTTCTGGCGGAAACATTTTGTCGTCGCCATTTTGAATTTTGGTGCCGTTCCGGGATAGCGCCCCCCCCCACTTTGCAGGCATTTTTGACATGCGTGCAGGGGGGGCGCTTGCTCGGAATTTTACGATAGATTCAACGAGTACCGCGAGGAAATCTCCAGACGTTTCGTTGCGGTCTAAAGCGCGGAGTCATTGCTATGTGGTCTTTGTCCAACACCTATGGCTAGCAGGCGACGCGCACCAAATGCGCGGCAGCTATGAGAAACTCGGGTGTGGCTTCAAACACTCCCCGTTGCAGGGCGTCTATGGGAAGCTCCACAACTAAGCGATCTACGGTTGCTGACAAGGCGAGAACAACAGGAAGGGGCTTTGGTTGTCCCGCCTCCTACGCTTCAACGTCTTGTGCACCTGGAGCGAAAGGCACGAAGCACGAGCCAGAAATAACCGTTCGAAAGACGCACCCCGCCGTTCTCGCTTTGTTGGCGATGTTGATCAGAGTCTACAAAAGAATCCCGAGCACGAACAGCCGCTCACCCTCTCTTGGGGACGGGGCGGGGAGCAGGGGCCGCCGCGGTGGAAGAGGTGGTGGGCACGGGAGCCGGGGCAGGGGCCGGGGCGACCGGGCCGCTTGGGCTGGGTGCCCTCCGTCACCGACTTGAGGTTCATGCCGTGGTACGTGCCCATTGTGTCGATCTTGAAACCCTCCGTCTCTGCACAAACGAAAACGCCCCGAGCGACGCGGTGAGCTCGCTCGCAAAGCAGAGATGGCTTAAGAAGAAACGCCGCGAAAAAGTTATCGCATGAAAACGAGTCTCGATGTACCCTCTTAAAAACTCAGAGCCATCCGGTGGCCGCCGCAGAAGCCCCGAAAATTCCCGTGCTGACGGCGGCAATGGAACGACAAAATCACTCACGTCTCGCAACCTTGACTCTTGCGGATTGAGGGCAAGAAATGCGAGTCGATTTGTGGTAATTAACTCCTGTGGCCTCGAAGAACTGCAAAAGCCGGGCAAACCTGTCTCCCAGGCATTTTGAAGGTTAAAAAAAAAAATAACCTTTAAAAAAAAAAAAGAAAAAAAGGTTCAGCTTAAACTTGTTATTACGCGGTCTCAACTACGTCGGCTGATGCTGCGAGCATAGCTTCTGCGCTAACGGGTTGCGTACAACGAGATGTTCTTCTACGATCAAGGCTGGTTCTTAGATTTCCGTTCGAGTGTGTTACCTTCGACACAACCGGCACTTAGCCGCTTACGACCGTTATCCCGGCTGCTGCGTGCCTGTCGTAAGCACTGGCGAGAGGCTTAAAAACAGGTTGTGTCAGAGTCAGTCGCAAGTGTGTGACTCTGCCTTTGAGGTCAAACCTAGCTGCATCTCTTTTGAAACGGCGTGGCAAAAACAGGTTTAATTTTGGCGGATTTAACAGCTAGGTTCTCCGTGCCCTCTTGAACTCTGTCGCGGCCAAAATGCTGAAGAGAGACGAAGCCACGCGGGCCCACCTTCTTTTCCTCGGAAGCGCTCCTGATCGTACCGGTTGTAACCGCAGGTTGGGAGCTGCCTCGCATCCGGCGTCGCCTGAGCAAGTGGGAGAGGAGGAGTTTACACAGGTGGCCTTGCATAAAAACTCTCGAATCCCCAGAAAACAGAACCTGACTCTTTTTTTAATGCGAAATGTTGACGAGAATCAGCTGCAAGGTTGACTCTCGTCAAGCTTGCCTTGCTTTGTGCCGGCGCTCTTGCGTCAAGCTTTACCGCTTTGCATCCAGAAGTGTGCATAAGGCTTTACCACCTCGCACCGGCTTCTTGCAGAGGAAGCTGACACAGAGAGACTTGCCTCAGTCCGTGGCTCCTAAGTTGGCTGGGGTGGGTGACTGATACGTCCACTGTCTTTAAGTTCAAAGGTTTCAAAACAAGGGCTGGGCACATAATGGAACACGGGCACGTGGTCGGTGTCACAGACAGTACCCACAAAGCTCCCACTAAACTCCCGAACGGCCGTGCTACGATGGCAGAGGGATACACTCACCCTGGGCGCTTGGCCGGGCTCCTGGCGGGGGCTGCTTGGTGCCTCCTCCTCCCTCACCTTGATGGACTGGAGGATGGGGAAGATGGACTTGGCAAAGTTCTGCAACGGACGCGCAGAGCCAAGACATCCGTCAAAGGCATCCAGGTTGCTGGAGGGACCGGACGTTCTCCGTGATAAAATACTCAAACAACAGGCGAGCTGGTGACAATTCATCCTCCAAAAACCCCAAAACCGAGGAAAACAGAAAAAGGGAAACCATACGCAGGGTCTCAAACATGGCTACTGGTTTATGTGCCAGCCACACGTTAAATAGGTTTGCCTCCTTGCCATTGCATACACCTCTTCCTCCAGACAGAGGGAAGCCCGACCGGCAATCCCACACATCCAACCACTTCACACGTAGATGCAATAATGCTGAGCTCCCAAACGCAGCCGCAGATTCCGACGACTGGCAACGCCTCCCCAAACCGCTTCTCCCTTTCAATCAAAACCCCGCTGAAACAACCTTCGGATGTCCCCAGACAATCGTTGGCCACTGTTACGGAGAGCACCTTAAGCTTAAGAGCAACAGTCGGGAACCGACCACGGTTTTGTTACCGTGGTCCGTCCTCCCCGCCGTGTCATATTTTGGGGACGCTTTGGTCCCTGACAGGTCTAGAACAGCGGGAGGCCCTTCTTATCCCGCCTCCAGTGAGAGATTTCTACCCTCTATGAGCGCGTCTCGTGACGGCGCCTGCCATTGTTGTCTTGTCGGCGACTAGGGTGGGCACTAGCTGTTCACACACAGAATCAGGTAAAGATGGACCCTGTCACTGACAATGCACATTATAGAAGGTGCACATTAACGCACATTAATGTGCATCTGCTAACTATGTTCTAACCCTTCTGCGTCCAGGATACCGTTGGCACCTAAGTTTAAGTTTGTTGACACATACTCTAAAAATATTTAGACGGCGAGTCTGACAAGTGCCAGCCGACTATTTTTGAGAGAGCAAACCGGCGCAATGCTGTGTAGTTGTTCAACACCTCTACACTCCAGGTGTAAACTATTGCGGATGATTTGAGGCGACGACCGCATGTGATGTATAAGTCGCACAGAGATTCTGTCTTTGCCCGTGATGTATAAATTCGACTCGTCAGTAGCGATTACAAGTAAGTTTGACTGCTTTGCTAATTTGGTGCCATAGGAACACCATAGAGGAATATACAGAGCTGTTCGTTTCTCAGAAGAAAAGATAGCTCAAGACGTCCGGCCGTGGTAGGCAGATTACCGTGAGACCACAAATGGCGAGACAGACAAGGGCAAATTGAAGTGAACTGTATGTCAACAAGTATTTAAATATGTTTGAGCCAGTTATTTTCTTCTAACGGAAGTTGCAGACATCTGTATCTAGGATGGGTAAGAGGCTCCGATAAATCAATATACGTTGCCAACAACTGTCCAGCTAAATCTTGAGAAAAAATAAGCGGCCTCAATAGAAGTAGACTATAAAACAATTTTTTCTGTAGCAAATTTGGTTAAATCGGGGTGCATAACGTTGAGGAAACAATGGGTGGCCAATACGCCGAGGCCTGAAGAAACTAGGCGGGTTTGTACTTACATTCAGAAGGATGTTTCCCTGGTGAAGAAGAAATATACGTCGATTCTCAACAAGTGCCTATGGTACTAAGGGTCACTGAAGTTACAAAGCTGCGTGCACAACCGCTTCCACCCGCTCTAGCTCCGTTCAGCGCAAAAAGAAAGTTCGAAGCAGAAGCTGGTAGCCCCACGAAAAGCTAATGAAGGAACAAAGCTTCGATCGACTGTGTGCTCAATTCATGCGTTGGCAACTTCGCGGGTGAACAAAAACCGGCAACAACTGGCAACACTGGCCTTGACCCACGACAACATGCCCAGAAGTCGCATCCCTGCTTGCGGAGCATCCAACAAGAGAGTTTCTGGATGCCAATGTGTTTGCAAAGGTCCAACCCAAAAGGAGTGCACCTCCTAACTTCCAGTTCTACCGTTTTTGCACAAACATGGTTTGTAGAAATTTCACAGCAGAAGCTGTTATGGGCTAGGATCTGGGAAAAATGCTACTGCGAACATCCAACCACTCTCGTTTTCTCAGCCGCAGGCGATGACGACACACAACTTAGAATGCCAGAGAAGCAATAAGCTTTCGGTCTCCATAATAAAAACATTGAAATCCACAAAACGTAAAAAGTGTCATGGTCAGTGTCTTGGACGTTCGCATTCCTTAGCACTGCTTCTCTGGTTTTGCTTTGACCGCTTGTTTTTTTCCAGTGATTACAAGTCTTTGAAGCGAACATTTTTTTCCGTTGGTATCTCCAACTGGCACTTTGCACAAAAGAAAACGACTCTTTAGAGGGTGTCTGAGTGGTTCCCCCCCCCCCCCCAGTGAGCCTTTCGGCGGTTCCAGGGTACGGACAACCTGAAAGACCCTTTAGTCGTCCTAGGGTGAGGGCACCTCGAGACGCCCTCAGTCTGTCTCTAAGGTATGAACAACCCGGGAGGCTCCACAGTGGCTCTAGGGTGCACAGATCAACAGGCCCTTCAGTATGTCTCTAAGGTATGAACAACCTAGGAAGCCCTTCGGTGGCGATTAGGGGTACCGGACAAACCGAAAGGCCTTTCCAGCGGCATTAGAGTACGGACAAACTGAGGGCCCTCCAGTAAGCCTCTAGGGCAGGGCTGGCCAAGCTGCGGCTCTTCGCAAGTTGAAGTGCGGCTCGAGGCTCCCTATCAAACCCCCGCCACCTTCCCGGTGACAAGAGCACTTCCTCAAAAGAGAAATGGAACGAGTTTTAATTCGAAAGACAGGTAGCGGTTTGGTAGTCTTGTGCTACTGCTACCTTACATACAGTTGGACTGCTTTTGACTCGGCTAGATTGAAAGTAGTTCGAGTTTCGTTTATTGCTGGAAATAGAAGTTTGCACCCCCCCTTGCCCCAATGCGGCTCATGGAAGTTTTGTGGTTTTATTTCCGGCTCTTAGGCTGGGTCAGCCTGGCCACTCCTGCTCTAGGACATCGGTTCTCATATCCAGGAATTCCCTAGGATACCCTCAGGGGTTCCCAGATATCCCAAACTTCCTTGGCTGTCCCTAAACCCTAGAAGTCTTCTTTACATTTAAGCGCCCGTTTTAGAAGATCCAACACTCCATTAATATGTGTGCCAAACACTCCCTAGTATGTGCCATTATTGTTTACAAGGTCTATAGGATTTTGCACTGCTTAATTGCATCAATGCCGAGACCGGGAGGAGTTCCTCGGCTGTCAATCAAGAGAGGTGTTCCCTGAGAGTGAAAAGATTGAGAACCCCCTCTCTAAGGTATGAACAACCCAGCAGGCCCTTCAATGGCTCTAGGGTAAGAAAAATTTAGACCTCTCAGGGAAGACCCTTTAAAGGGACAATGAAGACGATTTTATTTAATTTTTCTAAACGGTGTTTTTATGCTTCTTGGTAACATAGCATGCTGCCGAATTTTTTGTAGACATTTGTGACGCGTATTTCTGTGCCTACGAAAGAAGAAACCGAAACTGAACGATCTTCCATTCTCGTTTCTGGGCCTCCGAAAACGGAGGTGACGTAGGGAGTGACGTCAAGTGTGAATAGTACGGTATCGGTAGTATTTAGGAGATCGAGACTGGTTACCGCGGTGGGTTATAGAAGCAGCGGTGGCGCGGTCGTTTCGCCCGAATCTGTCAACATGGACGGCAATGCCGCTCTCGCGAGCGTGTTCGAGCTTCCGTTCAGTGACCGAACACCAACGGAACGGGAGTATGTGTGTGGCGGACCCGACGGAGACCGCCCAGCCGGCAACGAGCGGCCCGCATGCCGAAGGACGGACGCGTTGGAGATGCCGAGGGGAAGCGGCAGCGATCAGGCCCGTTCCGGGATCCGGTTCCTCCGCGGACGTCCTCTCTTCATCGTCAAAGAACACGAACAGCAACCCCACGTGAAAACTAGCGTCACCCGAACGAATACTGGTCTTTAGTCGACCGTTAGAACAGCCATCCACAGCTACCACTTTGCAGAATCCTTCAAATACCGTGCTCTTTTTTTTATTTTATTTTGTTTGCCCATAGTTGCTCGTTGCCCGTTTCGCGTCCAGCGTAGCAAAGAAAAAAACAATTATGCTGCTTTACTTATAGTTTAGTAATCATTTCCGGTCCGATTTATACTTTTCATAGTTATTCAAGCGGAAATGAACACAGTATTCCTAAAAATCGCAAACCAAAACTTGACCGAGGGCATGTTTCTCGTTTCGACCAATCGCTGACGCGTCTTTTGTGACGTGGCGCTTCTTGGCCCCGCATCGGTCGCGTGAGCTCCGCTTCTCCTGGCTTCTCCCGCAACTCTCGGGCGTCGCCCCAGTCGATCCCGGTGCGATTATTACCGCGTCTGTTTAATTGATTTGCGCGGCACACAAGCGCCGGTTTTGACTGAAATTTGGGCAACGTGGCCCGAGACGTGCCTGGAACCCAGTTCAATCGTCAAAAAGATGTCCGAAATTGCCTTCATTGTCCCTTTAATGGGCCTAGGAATGGACAACTTGCGAAGTCCTTCAGTGGCTGAAGGTGTTGGACAACCTGGAAGACCCTTCAGTGTCTAGTGTATAGACAACCCGAGATGACCCTTAGTCTCTCGAATACGGACAACCCAGGAAGCCCTTCAGTGGTCCTAGGGTACAGACAACGCGAGAAACCCTTCAGTGTGTCTCCAGAATATGAACAACCCAGGAGATCCTTCAAGTGTTCCTGGGTACAGAAAATCCGAAAAACCCTTCTAAAATACGGATAACCCAGAAGGCCCTTCAGAGGCACCTGGATACGGATAACCCAGAAGACCTTTCAGTAGCCCTAGGGTACAGACAACCCAAGAGGCCCATTCAGTGGCCCAGGGGCACGGAAGACCCCATGTTAAAGGGTGCGGCCCACCCACCTTGCCCGTGCTCTGCAGCACAGTGGCCCTGGTGCGCCACTAGCAGCTCCGGCTGAGGATGTCCCGGGTGACGTCCACATCATACTCCAGAATGCCCTGTATGTCTGGCAGGCCCAGGTCGTCATCGCCCTTGATGGTGGCCCGCTTCTTGGCCAGGCGCTTGGCCTTGATGGCCGCAATTTTCTCCACCGACATGGCCTCCGAGAGAGACCTGCCCAGAGGCACTCGGTGAACGTCTACCCAACCGCATGAGCGTTCATTTCGAGTTAAGAGACTGTGGAAACATCCCCACATCTCAAAGGGCAGGTTCGAACATTTGCTGTTTGCGATCGTAGAAAAACAGAGGACCTCACCTGATCTGCTCTGTGACCACGGGCGCCTCCTTTGGAGCGTCCAGACGAGCAGAAAACTGTTCCTTGGCCCTCTGCATCTGGGTTTCCTGCACAGAAGCGACGGAAAGAAAGCTATGGCAAGAGTGTGCTAAGAGGTCGTCAACCCCGCTTTGTATGCCCGCCTCATCCACAGGGCGCCCGCCCACCACGAGGAAACAGTTCCAATTTAACCCAACGGTGTCGTCTCGACTTCTTTGGAAGGCGTGCCCTCTGTTAGCGGCTGTGGAATCCCTGCACAATCGCGGACACAAGTGCGAGCTCCTTGCCTCCGACAGGACCTTGGCCGCTCGAACCCCGAGCCGGTGGGCGAAGCCAACTGCTCATGCTACTTGCATGCTCCTCAGTGTTGCTGTTCCGCCTCAGTGTGCAGTGGGTCGGGTCTTCCAATGATCGGCACGCGACTTTTGAAAGTTGTCTATTGCAAGAGTAACGACTGAACCATATTGTGGAAGTTTTCGGCTGCCTACCAACCAGCCTGTCACAGCGATGCCGAAAAGTGACGCTCACCTCGAGACGTGGCTTCTTGACTGCGTCTGTCTGGGGGTCCTCAGCTGTCCTTTTGACTGCAAGAATAAGGCCCATGAGACTCGTGCCACTCACTGTAGCTTTTCAACACTAGCGCATGAATGGCTTGAGTCAAGGATTTGTACAATTACAATGCAGTAATGGCTGCACTTCCCTCGTTTTCTTCTTTGCATATAAATTCTACCGTGTGGGACTGTAAGGCTTCATTTCACTCACTGCCACTGAGAGAAGCAGATTGTGTTATCTTTGTCTGTATAACTATAACTATATGCTGCTAACTATCCCAAATTATGATGGCTATGCGGAGTGCAAGTTTGTCTGCTTCTTGCAGAGGGGTTGCGATGACGCTGCAGAACATCGGAAGCTCTTAGTGGCTGATGGAAAAAAAGTAGTAGGTAGACCTGACTATTTTCTTCAATAGTGAGGTCTACCCACCATTCAAAAATAGTGTGTAGAGGTCTGCCCACTATCCTTTCAATCAAAGCCAATCAGAACTTGGCGTCGTTCTGACGTCACCCAACTCCATGCTGCAACAAGCAGACGATTTGCCCTCCGAATAGTCTGTTGTAGGTTAAGATTGGCCGGACAAGCTCATCCTACTGAAGCCCCCACCATTTTCACTTCAACCGAGCGAATGCTAGAAAGGAGAAAACCACCAATTATGGACAGTAGAGAGCTCGGTGAGAGGTGCTTGTCCTGATAGTGTAATCCTCCAACAAACTAGGTAGTCACAAACAACTGCTGCCGAACCAGCATGTTCTATTAGCTTCTGCATTAAGGATAAAGTGGCTGTGGATTAGAGCTAAAAGTCAAGAACTGGCAATATGAAGACAGAGCTATCATAGAGCGAAGGAAAACTGACTGCTGTTTTTGTTCAACGAGCAAGAGGCAGTGGAGAAAACTTTGAACAAATAATGTGTGTCTTATCGTGAATGTACAACCTCTTTTTAGGTAGAGCAAGCAGGATTAGAACAGTGTGAGAGATAAGAACCGACTTTCTACATAAACTGCCAGGCACGAGGCAAGCAAAACGTGAAGGCCTTTTAACGCATAAACGAGACAAAGAGAAGGTTGCTCGGTTGAGGCGCACATTCCGAGTTCTCGGCCCTCTCCTCGAGCCGACGGGCACAATCCATGGCAGACTGGCAACAATGTTTTTCTCGTCATAAAGAGTGTTCCTTCTCAATGTAGACCCAATTGTATACGAGGCATGCCACAGCACTAACCCTGGGTCGGAATCTCCATGGGCGCACTCCTGTCGATGTTGGCCGAGGTTGCAGTCTCCCCATTGAGGTAAGCCAAAATGTCCTGCATCCGTGCAAAAGGGAACGAGATCATAGAAAAAGGAGGGCCTCAGAGAGGTGCCCAAGAAACACTAGCAAGGCACACTGAGAGAGGAAGATTAGGCGAGCGACGAGAACAGACCTTTCTGTCGGGACGCCTGACCACGGGGATGTTCTCCGCCTGCGAACGAATGTCAGTTTCAAAATGGCCCAAACAGTCTCGAACAGACAAGCAGTGCATACATTGTCGCGAGTCAGTGTTTGTGCCAGTCATGTACAGTTCATAGACTATAACAAAAGCTTGGTTTGCTGGGCAAGTTGGTAATGGACATTCATATTAAAATAGCGCAAAAAAAGACAGGACAAAAAGACGAAGAAGCACACATGACAAGAAGCACGTCACAAAGTTTGTGCCATGTGCCACTGAGGTGGTTTTACAGGATTCCTTTAACGTGTGGTCGTGTTTACATAGGGCAGACGGGACGCTGCTTAAATGATAGACTTCGAGAGCATGCGGCTTCACTTGGCAATAATTACGGTTCCCACTTGCCGGGGCATTGTAAAACTTGTGGTTGTTACCCACGCTGGGACAGTGCGCAGGTGGAGGGACGCGAACAGGGGAAGGATAGAACGAGAGTTGATGGAGGCGGCAAAAATACATGCTTGTGACAAAGACGTTTGTATAAGCGTCGGCACGGGTGTATATGCAGCCGAAAGAGTACAGTTTCATCAACACTATCTAACTTGTAAATATTAACGCGGCGCTTTTTCTTTTCCTTTCCTTGTTCGGATTCTGCTGGGCGGAGTGATGTAGCTGTTTTGCTGACTTTTATGGACCAGCCCGTGGGCGGCCGATATCTGCTGATTTGGCGGTACAGCCATGTTTTCGATTGAGACGGACTACGCACGCACGGCGATAGCAAAGTTGGAAGCTCTCATTAAACTTTAGTTGCCAGTTAGCGCTTGTCCTGTGTGCTTCTTCGCCTTTTTTGTCCTGCTCTTTTTTGCGCTATTTTTGATATGAATGTTCATAGACTAGAATCCATAGAATAGGGTGAAGTAGTTTTTCACAAATATCCGTTAATAATCTTGTCAAATATAAATACGTATTAGGGGTATGCGAATACTGCCTGTCAGCTCCGATTTCAGCACTGTAGAGAAAGCTGGCATGTCGTACCAATGACACAGTGCCACTTCAATTTGAACCACTAGTACTCCCACAACTCTAATATTTATGCCTTAAACCTTGAAAACCTCGTCGGTACAGTACATTAAATGACAACGGTAAAGTTAAACATTTGACGACCAAATATACATCGAACGGAACCCGCACTTCGCGTTATTCAACCTGCTCTTTTCGCTCCTTGCCTAAAACATTCGAAACCACGGTGACAAATTACCGTGTAGATGTTAAAAGGCGTGCTGCCATTACAGGAGCCACGGGTGCTGAAGTTGAATTGAGATCTATGGGCATACGCACGACGCGACAGAATTAATAAAGAGAGCGCGTTTCGAAGAAGATGGACACGTGACAGAACGCTTGACAAAACTTACGGCGGCTTGTCTGACGTAGACTGGATGCGAGAGATGGACATTCTTGAGGAGAAACAGCAGACACTGCAGCGTGTAATACTCCTCGGGGTCCCATCTTTACCGGACCTGCAATAAAGAGAAAGAAGAAAAGAGTTTTGGCACGGGAGCAGCTGCAAACTTGCGGAATACGAATGCCACAAGTTCGAACGCCGCACGAAGTTCTCGACGCACGCGACGCCACAGCTTTATTAAAAGACTTGACTTCGGTCGGTTCGTTTGTAAAACCGTCGCAACACTTTGGCACTTCGGTTTGGTGAGTTCGTGAAACACGCATAAAATACCGCCTCAGCGCAACGTTAGTCGGCGGCTTAGAAAAAGAAAAAGAAAAGAAAAAGAAGTTACTGTTCGCACCGTGCAGCAAAGCGCGCGGTTGAACAACCCGACACTTCTGTCGAAGCGTCCTTGAGGAACTTTGGCTTGCGGGATATCCAGATGGAAATCGGACGCGAGGTAGACTTCGGAAATGCACGTGGAAAACGGACTGCATAAACAAATGTCGCGTTTGGACCTCCGACGCGGCCGCACGGCCTAGGCCTAGACCGACAACATTTGCGAACCAAGCTCGCGTACCGGCGATCGGAGGAAGCACTTACCCCCAGACGAGGTAGTTCGTCTTCACTGTCTTCGGCCAGGAGTATTCGTCGAAAATAATCTGCGCATTCTTCTCCGTAATATCCTTTTTGTTGACATTGAACTGTCGCAACAAGCTCAACGGGTCCGCCATGTTTGCACAATAACGCATGCGCGCGATCTCAGCCACTTCCGGTTCCGGTATGGTTAGCAGACGACGCGAGCGGGCGGCCTTCTGCTCTTTCGTCGGCGTTGCGACGAGGACGTTGACGTTCAGGACATTTCTCAACAAAATGTTCAGTGTCACTGTTACCATAGGCTGTCTTCAGTAGAGTGGTGAAGTGCAAGATTCTCGTTCGGAAAACGGCGGATCGGGGTTCCCAGATTTTTTTACAGGTAAACACACCAAGACAAAAATTAATTGTTTGTCAACTAAGGCTTCAGACGACGTGATTAGGAAATCAACAGAAATTATTAAAAACAATAGTTTCTTCACCAGTCAAATTTCTTCATATTGATCATAAGTACCTGGAATTCGCACATCTCAAACAATTGCCAAAAAAAATTTAAAAAAATTACAGCTTTTTTACTTTGGTGAAGAAGGAAGACCAGCGAAGCGGGACGACCTCAACGACGACTTCTCGGTCGACCTCAAGGACGACGCCTAGAGGACGACGTCTAGGACGACATCTAGGACGACGCCTAGAGAAATTCAGCCTTTCCACTCTGGTGAAAACCAGAGTGGAAAGGTATGCCGCCATCTATGAGCGAGGCCGGCAAGCCGGTTGTCTGGTTGCCGCCGTCGCTCATAGATGGCGGTAGCTGTCCAGGGTTTTGTGTCGACATTTCTTTACGGGGACCACGATCCAGGGGAAACTTGCCCTTAAAGGGCCCATGAAACGATTTTCCTACTTCTTCTCCTTAGCTTAACTCAACCAAATGCGAATTGTGAAATATT
>JAZHYW010069821.1:0-22516 GCA_037355805.1 Ixodes ricinus
CAAATACAATGCTCGCGATCTCAAAAATTTCAAAGCTTGTTTTTCTTTGCATTGTTACTTTTCCTACAGTTCGTCCCGCTGCACGGGGTGTGGGCGTGATTTTCTTTCGATTTTGCTTATTCACTATAGTAGGTTACAAGTCAAGAAGGTAGCGGCAAATGCCCCTCAAAGGGAATCATATATCCCTCCGCCACCTCCCCATCCAATAGCGTCCCATCGTTTCCGTGACGTCGTGGCCAACGCGGGAGAGGGTTTTGCCTTGCTTTGAATATTTGCTTTATCTTGCGACCTTGACTTGGCGCTGTAAAAGCCGCGAGAGGGAGATTAGAAGACGTTTTTGTTTCCGATGGAAACAAAAACGACTTTGAGGATTAGCTTCCCCCTCCGTGGATACAAAGGCCACTTTCAGGGGCTCGGTTTCCTCTCCGATTAATACAAAAATCGCTTTCTTAAAAAAAAAAAAAAGAGAAAGGGGGGGGGGGGGTTGGAGACAAGTTGGCATCACTCTGTAGCCATTATCTATTTATTGAAGCGGAACAAGGGATGCTTCCAGAGAACTATTCTTTCGACTGCGGATGGATTTCAAACGGTCGCATCACGATTATGGGAGGAGCTTCTCCTACCTTCTTGACTTGTAACCGACTATAGTAGTTTTTGTACTCTCGACCTAGACGGCCGCGTTATCTGCCTCGATCTTTGTCTCGGTTCGCAACCGGCGCGCGTTATCAACGTTTACGCGCCCGCTCAACCAGCGTTTTCACATTCCTTTTTCGCTTCGGGGACTTCAACTGCGTCATTAAATCTTTCCAAGACGTCCGGGGGCGGGGCTGGGGCCACTGGACATGAAATGCAAAAGAATTAGACCGCCTTATTCGTCAGTTTCAGTTAGTGGACGCCTGGGAGGTTAAAAACCCCAACGTCTTCGGGTACACCTGGGCGCGCCGTGGCTCCTACAGCCGTCTGGATAGGGCTTACCTCCCGGCGAACTTCCCGTTCCCTGTGACCCGGTGCGAGATCGTGCCCCTCCCGCCTGGCAGGCGGTTTATCTCGGACCACCGCGCACTGCTCGTGGCACTGGCGGTTCCTGAGTACCGGGCTGGAAGAAGCGCCCTGTGGCGCATGGACGTGAACCTCCTTCGGGATTCGTCTTCCGTTGCTGAACTGCGAAGCAGCATTGCAGAAACGCTGAGTCAACAACCCTTTGACCCCACCCAGTGGGACGGTCTGAAAGTCGCCTGGCAGGCCTTGCTGGCCTCGGCTGGCAGACGCCGCAGAGCTCGGCAGACCGCAACTCTAACCGACCTGATAAAGCGGATGCGCATTGTTCAGCGCGGTGGGACAGGGACCTTGCTCATGCAAGAGTACCTGAGCGTGCTTCGGGCGCGCTACAGCCGCGTACTTACGTATAACTCTCGAACCGCCAGTGTCCAATTTCTGAGGGGTAGACCTGTGTCCGGTCCCGAGGTTCTGAGATATCTGCGCATGTCTGGTGGGTGGGGGGCGGGGCCTCTACGCGGGTTTCGGAGGTGGTCCTGCCGGACGGCAGCGTGTCATCCAGGCAGGATAACATAGACGCCGTATTCCGGGAGTACTTCTCTCGCCTGTACGCTTCGGCTCAAAGCGATACCCCCAGTGATTTTGCCGCGGCCGTGCGTCAGTTTTGTGGGCTAAGCAGTTTGCTAAGTAAGCGGTTTCGCGATAATTTGCTCGTGATCATTAGTCTGTTCCAGATGTGCAGCGTCCCCGGGCGCATGATCTTTTCTTCTTTAACTCTGACAAGAGGCCTTTTTGCATACGCGTGGTCTAGATCCTTTAACGGCTGTTTCATCTGTCTTGATCAGGTCAAAGCTTTCGACAGGGTTGAATACAATTACCTCAACTGTGTCTTAGCTACGCTTGGATTTTCTAGCCTGCTTATAAGTTTGTTAGAAAGTTTGCACTCAAATATGTCCAGTGAGCTTTTAGTAAACGGGCGCCTGACAGCGGCTTTCCCCGTAACGAGAGGAGTGCGTCAGGGCTGTCCGTTATCGCCACTGCTTTTTGTTCTGTGTATCGATCCTTCGTTACGTAGAATTCAAACAAGCGAAAGTGTTCGTGGTTTTCCGCTTCCGGGGCTTGGTACTGTTTCTGTTTCAATTAATGCTGATGATGTTTCCCTGTTATTGCGCGACGGTGACAGTTTTCTGGAAGTAGACCGTATCTTTTCAAACTACGCCGCGCTGTCTGGGGCCCAACTGAACCCCAGGAAAAACCAGGCTTTGTCTTTTGTTCTGTTCCCGCGTAATTCACTTAGTGGTGTCCCGTTCGTCCAAACTGTTCATGTACTAGGCGTACTTTTCTCGCACGAGGGAGTGTCACCCCTGGCTTGGGACGAGGTCTTCGGTGCAACACAAGTCCGGCTGGTGTCAGAGTTTGAATAATCGACAACACACACAAAAAAATGAACTTTATTTGTAGAATCAGAATGACTCTGGTTCGGAAGATAAAAGGCACCACGACGCGTGTAAATTGTGAATTTTTAGGTGATCTTTAGCGCTACCGATTGTTCCACTGAACAGGGGCTTTTTTAACTTGACACATTTCTGAAAACATGGAACGCTACCTGCAACCATGCACATGCGCGTGCGGGTCTATAATAGTCTATACGGATTGCAAAGTCATCTGCTGTTTACGCCTCTCGGAGAGGTGATCAAGGAAGCCTGGAAGGGGTGCGCCGCCACTGTTCGCTGCATGCCGATCGTCCCTGCGGTGCTAGTCCACACCGCATTGTGGGGACGTCGTTGTCCAGGGTCGAATCCGGGTTATAAGTCCGGACCATGTCACCGGGCCGTCGCCCGAGTCGACGTCGCGGTCGCCGCCACTGCGAACGTCCGTCGTGGCCCGTTTTCCGCGCAAGAGTCCCCTTCCTATCTCCCGTAGTCCGTCGCCCCAGCTTTTCTCTCTGTTCCCGCGGTCGCCGCGCACCAGACAGGCGGGAGCCTCTTGTCTCCTATCGTGGGCGGTCTCCCGCTGGAGCTCCCCGTCCGGCTCTGCCGCAGCACGTGCAGGTCCTCGGGCGCCGACGCTGTCCGGGAGGGGGGTCCTAGGATGTCTAACGCCGACACCGCCAATATCTTCAAGATGGGTCCCGGGCGAGGAGGCTCTCGGGCATCAAACTTCGAAGGCGCCGTTTTCGCCACGGAGGCGACCGAAAACGAGCCCCCGGCGCCGGCGTCCGGTTGTCGACGAGTTTATGTTTTTCTAACATGAGCCGAATCTATTGATTGATTGATTGAACATGTTTTAATAATAAAATAAAAAAGTAAAGCGCGTACGACTCCCTTTAATCAATTGTCCACTGACATCGGAGAAAGAAGACGTGGGGGAATGGAGTCCTGGATGTTTGCTGTCGCGACAAAGTCAAGCAGCGAGTCTAATATGGCTAATATGGCTCTCGGGTCTATCCAGTCCCGAAGGCATCCCGGCGCAGCTTGGGTTGCAGTTTTCGAATTGTTTTTCCCCGCGTCCGGCTGAGCTCCACACAGTCCCATAAGAGATGGACACTTGTGGCTTGTTGTCCAGTTGCGCATCGTCTTCAAGATCCGTCGTCAGCGTGTTCTTTTTCTTCATCTGTCTTGAGCGCACATCTCTCGACCTTAGCCCGGACTGCCGGGGAGACGGCCGTTCCGGTTCGGAGTCTCCGAAGACCCACTGTAGCTCACTGACCGTACCCGTTTGGCAGTGGGTCATCGTCTTCAGGTAGCTTTTTACGCAGGACCCTTCGTCGCTTAAGGCAGCCAAGGGTCGCCTCATCGTTTACGTCGGGCTCCTCTTCGTCATCAGAGTCCTTTTAATTAAGTATGGGCGGAGGGTTGTCGAGAATCTCGCTTTGGCCTGTTGCGGAGGACGGGAGGGTTCAGTACGGTGCCCACTCAAAAAGCTTTCTCCACGAGTGTGTGTGTTCTTTTTCTTTTTCTGCCAGAGCAACGTACGGGCCGGAGTTCTCCCAGTTCCTGGGCTGCATCAAGAGAGAGCAGTCCTTGACAGATGAAGCTGGATCAAGCAGCGGGCGGCACGACATCTTCGAGGGTGTCGAAGAAGCACGCCGACTGCAACCGGCGTCTTCAGATCATTGTGAGCCACTACGATGGTCGCAATCGTCTTGAAACCTTGAGGGCGGCAGCTCGGAATATGGCTTTTTAATATGTTTTTATTTCGCTCAGTAAACCTGTTGTTTTCTAAGTACAACGATGACTTGTTTGGATGTTCCCTCTCTTCAATAAAAATGACATTTAACGTACTAATCTTTATTGCATACAAAGCCAAGTGAATATAAGCTGGGAAAATTTGAATATCCGGTTCGCACAGTGACAAACTTTCCTAGTGACAAATTCCCCTATGACGAATGTTCCGCTGTGAAGAATGGGCCTATTACCAGTTGGCCTATGACGAATGCGCACATGACAAACGGGCCTACACCCGCGTATTTTCGGCACCGATTTGCTGTCCAGGGGGCGCGGCCAATGACGTCACGGACGTCCAAAATATATTTGGTGTTCTTTGACGCAAACACGTTTTATTTTGGATGCCGCCGACTGCATTTTAAAACGTCGGTCGGTCGGCGAGTGTGTGCGCGTGGTCGTGTGCTCGGCGGTGTACTCGCTGGTGTGTGTCGACGTGCCGCCTCTGCTCATCGCGTATCCAGAAACAGTGTTTTCCAATTTCGTTCGCCCGGTGCCGTCGGTCACTCCTGTTGCAAAAGAAGATTCGCAGTGACTACAGTGCCGTCTGACGGAACTTTTGCAGAGCGTTCAAGTGCCGTCCGACGGTACTCCACCGACGGTACCCCGCGTGTGCCGTCCGAAAGTCTTGTATAAAACGAATTGTCAAAACGAGATTTCCGAAGTTGTAGCGTAGCATAGGCAATAAAGAAAAAAAAAGTTGTAGCGTAGCTCAGCTGTACCACCTGCTTTCTTGCAATAAAGAAAAAAAAGTAGCGTAGCTTAGCGGTTTAGATGTCTGCCTCGTACGCAAGCGCTCGTGGGTTCAATCCGCAGTGGGAGGCTTTGTTCTTTTTTTTTTCGAACATTTTGTTTTGTTGGGGCATTTGGCGATATTTACGACATTTCTTTTTTACGATTAACACTGAAAAAAAAAGAATGTTGTCGACGACAGTGCTAAAAGCGCGAGCTATACTTCGTTTCCAGCTTGGGTCCAGACGCAGCCGATGCTACGAGCGCGAACGTGTGGCCCTGAATAGTGCTTGCATTGCACGAGCGCGCGTGCTTCGCAGGGACGCTGGAAGCCCGGAGCTCGCGCGCAGCATGGGCTGCGTCTGGACCCAAGCTGAAACGAGAGCATGGAGTTGCCTGGATCACGCGGCACGAGCGCTCCTGCAGTGGGTGCAGTCATGCTGGTCAAGGCAACTCGCTCGCCGCTTGCACGGCCTTCGCAGCTATTCTATGCAAGAGTGATAGTCCGTCGTATTACACGCAAATACAGCTCCAGAAAAATGGGTACAAAATTACTGCGGCTGGGCATCTGTCGCCTCCGGTACACGCAATCTTCATTTGCAACATGGAGTGACGGACGGCACCGGGCGAAGTTTGAAAACGGAGAACGCTTATTTTGATGTTCCTGAGAACGCGACGAGTACAGGCGGCAACGTGGACAACACGCACCAGTACGGACACCGCCGAGCACCCGGCCACACACGCCGAGTGACCGACATTTCAAAATGCAGACAGCGACATCCGAAGAAAACGTGTTGTTGACGTCAAAATAACTAGACGTCAAAGTAAAAGCAGTTATTTTGACGTCCGTGACGTCATTGGCCACGCCCCCTGGATTTCAAATCTGTGTCGAAAATACGCAGCCCGGGTGGGGATGAGGACGATTAGTCACATGCGCACTCGTCACAGGACCGATTGGTCACAGGACGATTCGTCACATAGGAACATTCGTCACAGGATGACTCGTCAAGCGGGCAACTGGTCACATCAAGTGCGCAGGGGACGATAGTAAAATGTAAATTTCCACAAACGCCCACGTTCTCTGATGGGGAGTTTTACGACTTCCCACTATGACATAAACCAATGGTTAGAAAAAGCAAATCTTACAATTAATACTCAACATAGGACAGTTTGCGGCACTCCACCGCTTTTCTTTTCGTGATATTATTAGTCTTCAGTAGGTTCATCTCACTTGGGCCCCCATGCCTTTGCTGGCTTGAACAAGCAATTATTCGACTGGCAAGCCAAATCAGTGTTTATTTCTGCCTTTCATATACTTCTTCTGTGACAAATCCAATAGCAAGTATCATTATCTTTTTTTGCTGCATGTGTACTAGAACCCCTAGTGAAACAGCAGAGCTCCTCCTCTCTCTATTGCGATCACCTCCATCCTTTTGAATGCAGTCAGAGTTAAAAAGATAGTCGCTCTTTAATGGCCTCCGCAATCACCGTTGGGGACGGAACCAGACGCTAAAACGTTTGCTACAAATTATTCGCTCTTGAGAGGCGAAAGACATGCTAAGGTAAGAAGGTGACCCACTTTGTCCGGCCGAACCAACATTCATTGTTCGGGACCGAGCCACGAACTCTAAAACGTTTGCTACAAATTATTCGCTCTTGAGAGGCGAAAGACATGCTAAGGTAAGAGGTCACCCACGTTGTCCGGCCGAACCAACATTCATTGTTCGGGACCGAGCCAGACTCTAAAACGTTTGCTACAAATTATTCGCTCTTGAGAGGCGAAAGACATGCTAAGGTAAGAGGTGACCCACTTTGTCCGGCCGAACCAACATTCATTGTTCGGGACCGAGCCAGACTCTAAAACGTTTGCTACAAATTATTCGCTCTTGAGAGGCGAAAGACATGCTAAGGTAAGAGGTGACCCACGTTGTCCGGCCGAACCAACATTCATTGTTCGGGACCAGAGCCAGACTCTAAAACGTTTGCTACAAATTCTTCGCTCTTGAGAGGCGAAAGACATGCTAAGGTAAGAGGTGACCCACGTTGTCCGGCCGAACCAACATTCATTGTTCGGGACCGAGCCAGACTCTAAAACGTTTGCTACAAATTCTTCGCTCTTGAGAGGCGAAAGACATGCTAAGGTAAGAAGGTGACCCACTTTGTCCGGCCGAACCAACATTCATTGTTCGGGACCGAGCCAGACTCTAAAACGTTTGCTACAAATTCATTCGCTCTTGAGAGGCGAAAGACATGCTAAGGTAAGAGGTGACCCACGTTGTCCGGCCGAACCAACATTCATTGTTCGGGACCGAGCCAGACTCTAAAACGTTTGCTACAAATTCATTCGCTCTTGAGAGGCGAAAGACATGCTAAGGTAAGAGGTGACCCACGTTTCGATCCTTGCGCCGAACCAACATTCATTGTTCGGGACCGAGCCAGACTCTAAAACGTTTGCTACAAATTCTTCGCTCTTGAGAGGCGAAAGACATGCTAAGGTAAGAGGTGACCCACTTTGTCCGGCCGAACCAACATTCATTGTTCGGGACCGAGCCAGACTCTAAAACGTTTGCTACAAATTCTTCGCTCTTGAGAGGCGAAAGACATGCTAAGGTAAGAGGTGACCCCACTGCTTGTCCGGCCGAACCAACATTCATTGTTCGGGACCGAGCCAGACTCTAAAACGTTTGCTACAAATTCTTCGCTCTTGAGAGGCGAAAGACATGCTAAGGTAAGAGGTGACCCACGTTGTCCGGCCGAACCAACATTCATTGTTCGGGACCGAGCCAGACTCTAAAACGTTTGTTACAAATTCTTCGCTCTTGAGAGGCGAAAGACATGCTAAGGTAAGAGGTGACCCACGTTGTCCGGCCGAACCAACATTCATTGTTCGGGACCGAGCCAGACTCTAAAACGTTTGTTACAAATTCTTCGCATCTTGAGAAGCGAAAGACATGCTAAGTTAAGATGATAATGCAATTATTGCAAAGGTGCAAGCGAGCTGGAATAGAATGACGATAATAATGCCCTTCTCCAGGGTCATTACCATCTAAGATTTTGTAAACAGAACCACTTTGTAAACAGACCCGAATGGAACAATATATATTCTTGGGCACAAACTATTGGGGGACAAGTTGCCCACGTGACGAGTCATCCTATGACGAATGTTCTTCTGTGACCCAATTGTCCTGTGACGAGTGCGCATGTGACGAATGGACCATATCCCGCCCGCGATCTGTCTGGTTCACGGGCGCGGCGCTCTTCTGAGGCTGCTACAAGCAGGGGCGGATCCAAAGGGGGGGGGGGCGACGGGGCCGGCCAGGTGGTAGAAGGATCGGTACCCAAGGACGAGGGTTCAAAAATAGGTGGTAGGCCGCACCCTAGCAGGCACACTTGCACCCTGAACTTGGAGAACCACTCCGTCGCTTCAACCGAGATTGATGTCCGCGGCGTCGGTTTCAAAGCACGGCTTGGAGCCAATAAGTTGGCGCAGCGGCGAGACATCTAGGGCCGTCGGCGCAGTGCGGTTCTGCGGCGGCTAAAACAAAAGGCGCAACCGGAGTCCTCTTCATCTACTCTAGATTCCCCCTCCAACACACACACACACACACAAAAATTTCCCGCCCCCCCAAAACGGAGTTCTGGATCCGCCCCTGGCTACAAGTTCTGCTGTTTTGGCTGTTCTGCTGTTTTGGCTGTGAGTAATCATAGTATACATTAGGCTCATAATAAATAAGTGTATTAAGATAAGCCAAAGTAATCAAGAGTCATCCCAATGTCATTTCAGTCAAATTCAAGTCCACTGGGTTAAAAGTAACTCAAGTAATCAAGAGTAATAAATAATGTCAACTTGAGTTCATTAGAGATCATTTGGAGGTATAACACAAAGTAACCAAAGCATCTTGTTAACGTAGCAGCTTGGGCGAGTTGGTTGCACATTACGACACACACCACAGCGCACTATAGAAAACAACACTCACTCCAGACACACGAAAAATAAAGCGAAATTCAAACAAACCGCGCTGACTCACAACTCTTTTTATATAACTTTGTCTTCTTCAACCTCTAGCAACGCCGAATTTGCCAAATCACGCGCTACGATCTCCTAGATGCCCAAGATTTTTTTCTCTTTTTCTGTCAGGTGTAAAGAAGGTGTACTAATACAGTTGTTAGAATTCCTGGCGATATGTTCTGCTTCGATAATTTCTCGAGTTAACTGGTTATTGTTCCTACCTAAAATTGTACAGGATGGCAGGTGAACGACGCACCCACAATCACGGCAGTGTATGCCGAGATGCCCTGAGTTGGCTCTGGTGCAGTTGGTTTTGTGTTCCCGGAGCCTATCGTTAAGGCATCGTCCGGTCTGACCAATGTACACTTTCCCGCACGAAAGTGGAAAAGAGTACACCACTCCATCTGCACACTCAACGAACCTGTTCTGATGGTTTTTGGTGCAGCAGACTGTTCGGTGGGAATCAGGCGAGTTGACTTGTTTACACAAGTTGCCAAGCTTATTGGGTGCAGTGAAGACGACATTGATGTTGAACCTGTTGGCGATTTTTTTGATGCCATGGGAGAACCTGTGGAAGTAGGGAAGAACGACAGGTCTCGTAGATCTTTCTCTGGCTCTTGGTGTGACATACGTTCCCTTGTTTTTTGTTTTCAAGATGTTCTCTGCTATCGATGTTAATAACGACACGGGATATCCGGCGGATGTTAGTCTGGAAATTTGTGCGTCAAAGCTTACTGAAATAAGGTGCTCACAGGATTTTTGAAGAGAGTTGTTGAGACATAATTTGACGATTCCTCTTTTGACCAGCTTTGAATGTGCCGAATTGTACGGAAGAATTGGTTTTTTACCCCTTGGCTCATACTTCCAGCATATATGAGTGTGTTGTAAATTGAGCCTGAGATCGAGGAATCGGATTGATCTTTCTTCCGGGAGCTCATGTGTAATTTCCAGTGGTTTTAGGCAGTTTTTAAAAGTTGATAGAACACCGGCTACAGTAGTTGGAACAGTACTGTTCTCGGCGTCAAGAATGATCAAATAATCATCAACGTAGCGAAATACTCTAGCAACTCTGGTGAAGTCAAGCCTATTGTTCAACAGTCTGTCTTGGTGAGCGAGATAGAGATCACTTAGCACTGGGGCTATGCAAGACCCAATGCAAACACCTTTCTTCTGAAGGTACGTTTTTTCTTTCCAGGTAATAAAGGTCGAGTGTAGATAAACCGAGAGTAGATGTAGAAAATTGTCTTCGGAAACACCCGCGGCATTTTGGAAGGCTATGCCGCCAAAAGAATCGATACTCTCCTCTACACATCGCAAAAGGCCATCCTGGGGCAGTTCGTAGTAAAGGTCTTTTATGTCGATGGAAAAAGCTGATTGGTGTTCATTACTCTGCTGTGACAGGAATTGGATGACCGCGTTGGAGCTCCTAATTAAGAAAGGGTCGTCAATCGTAAGAAGGTTAAGCTTTTCTTTGAGAAAAGGGCGAGTGATTTTTGCCAAGTTCCCTTTTCAGATACAATGACTCTGAAGGGGTAACCGGGTTTATGGGTTTTGGCGCTGAAAAATATTTTTCAGGTATACCGTTGCCCTGAAACTGCTTCCTCTATTCTTTCAGCAACTATTTCCAACTCTTTGTCGCTGCAGAAAGTTTGCTTTGAATTATGTTGTGTAGGTTGAGCATTTACTTCTCTGGCAAAATTCAGCTTAATACGTTTGTGATCACTACCAAGACTTTTGGAACCTTCTTCATCTATTTTCATTACTTGTAACTTACCATATATTTTGTGTGACATGAGTACGTAATCTATAGTTGAATGTAGATTGCCAGTTTCCCACGTTATGTGCCCGTCACACTTCTGACTGGTATTACATAAAACTAAGTCATGCTTTTCCACCAGTTCTAGTAATAAGCTTCCAGTTGAGTCCGTATATACATCCAGACCCTCGATATGGGCATTCATGTCTCCGATAATTATAATTTCAGAGCCTTCCCTAGCTTACTAATGTCTCTTGATATGCAATCAATCATTTTTCTGTTTTCCTCTTTAGCACCTGTCCCTGTCCATAAGTAAACAAATCCAAGGACTGTAGACTCCCCAGCAACTTTTCCTTTAAGCCACAAATGTTCGGCGCACTCCTTTCTGATCCTTTGAAAGTTCATGTTCTTCTTAATAAATGCTCCAATTCCACCTCCCTTCCTCGTTCCCTCCATTCTGTTGCATTCTTCCACACATAGTCAGGGTTGCAGGTGGCTGCTCCATGTCTCTGAGATGTGTTTCCACGAACCCATACACCACTAAATCCTCATTTCTTAGTTGCTCTCTACCTCTTCCCATTTTAGCCTATTTCTACCACCCTGCATGTTAATATATCCAATGTCTGATTGTGCTGTTTGTTTATGCCTGTTCTTACGTTTTCTCCTCTTTTTAACCCTGGGTGCCTCTCCTGACTTTGTTGGGTTTGCAGTTACTTCACTGTCCCCAGGGCCCTCGTCCCCAAAAAGCAGTCACCGTGCGGCCCATCCTATCCCCCACCCTGTAACCCGTGGCCTCACCGTAGTGAATGTCATCTGCAAAAGGGCGGGAGCCAGCCTCGTACACTTCCCTGTTTACTTCCATTACGTCAGTACCGAAGCTGCCGACTCATACCTATAATTACTCTGTTGGCTTCTGACAACCCTCCTCTCCGTTACCCAGGACTGCCCCTGAACTTCTGGAATGGTGACACAACCACGTGCACATTCTCAGACACGTCCCTCCGCTTACGTATTCCCACGTTTAGCTGCTTTCCGAGGTTCTGGCTCCTACCCTGGAGCACATCATTAAGCCCCGCATGAACTATTACTAGGTTCTTTCCCTCCCGGTTATCCCACCCCCTCACGTGCTGCGGTCATAGCATCCACCATACACTTCCCTGACTGGACCTCTACTGTTACCCTCTGGTCTCACTTCACCCTGTTCAGTACACCTCTTAACCCGTGCTACGTTAAAGCTCCCCACTACCAGCACCCTAGATCCCCTGGTACCTGCGCGCCCTTGTCCTGCGACTTATCTCCTGTCACCTGGCTGCCCGACGCCTTCTGCTCGAAGGCGCTTTTGAGCTGAGGGTCACTCAGCTCTCCAGCGTCATCGGGCCCGTCAGTCAACCGGCTGGGCTCCCGACCACCAGTGACCCCAGCCTGCGGACTGGCGGTTCGTCCCGCTGGAACTGACACTTCCTCCTTTCTTTCCTCGCTAGTCTCCCTCGCTCGAATTACCTCTTCCAGGCGCTCTACCCTACTGTCACACTCCCTTTTACGCTCCTCTAAACCCGCCTTCCATACTTCCCCATCTCTTCCGCCTGCTTCTCGAGGCCGACCCGTTGCTCCCTCTCATGATTAAGCTGCCTAGTCAGCTCCTCAACCTGGGCCTCGAGACCCACCCGCTTCTCTCCTTCTGCCTTAAGCTCGGCCTCAATCTCCCGAACTCTACCCTCCCATTCCCCAGTTACCTGCTTAAGCTTCACACAAAGCCGACACTCGAAACTCACCCCCGCCGCCTCCTCCAGACTCCCGAAACCCGTCTCCTCTAGGTAACATCACCTCCCACACCCTCGCACTGCACCAACTCGTCCCCACCCTTGTCATGCCGACCCAAATCTAGACCCATGTCTAGACCGGGAACAAACCGTCACTTCCGCCAAAAATTCAAACAGCCTACTTTGCGGAACTAACTTCTTAGTAGCCTCAACTAACCGCAGCTGCTGCTGTTCAAATCCCAACACTGCTACCGCATAGTCACTTCCAATCAACTCTCAGAAAGAGAGAGAAAGAAGAAAAACTGGCACTTAGCTTCGGATGCTCGAGGAGAAACCAGGAAAACACGTCCGCTCACTGCAACGGCCACACGGATGGTGGCCGTCGGAGGAGGAGGACCGTGACGCCCCAAGCGGTTAACTTTAGAACTACACGGATGGGGACAACAAATACAATGACTCAGCGCTCGGCCGACATAACCGAAGGCGGCGTCAGCGTTCGGCTGGAGTTCGTATTCTCCGGTGAGAGGTGGAGGGTTCTTTTGTTTATACTCCGGCCTACATGAACAATACAGATTGCACGGTCCCAGCTCAGCACAAAAGCCGATGGGTCAAGCTCGCATTCTCTGAGAATAGATCCGGCACTTAACGTCGCTTCGTCGATTGTTAGTATTCTTTTCCATTAAACTGTGCCCCGCGCTCTATTGTAGAAGATGACATGGGTATGCCCATAAGGCCTCTGGGCATGTGCAGCAGGCGCTTGTGTTGAGTAAACACCGAGTATGTGGACAACAAACGGGTCAGAGCGCCCCCTATAGTTCGATCTCCTGCATAATCGAAGCTGTGAACGCGCTCTCTTCCCTTCTTCTCTTATGCCACACTCGAATGCAACACCACCACTGACGAGCGTCTTCGTCGCGGCGGAATTTAAAGGATGAAAGCGGAGCTTTTCTTTCAGTTCTTTCCTTCGCGGAATTGTGATGACGGAGCTGTGGGGACAATGGCAACAGTGCGATCCCCGGAAATGCGTCTTCGAGGTTTTGCGATACCAGCTGTTACGATATTCAATGGCTGCTCACACAGTGGACGTGAAGACTGCACACGCATTCGATCTGGCTCATTACAATCGATGCCTCGACATGCATTCGGGTAGTGGCCCGTGTCCAATCGCCATGCAACGACGACAATGGCTGAGCCACAACAATGTCTGGAACTCAGCGCACAGTGCAGTGCTTTGCCGACCCCAGCGCTTGGCTATGATCAACATTGGCGGCATATAATCGGCTCCAGATCACGTGGCCGCTTGTTGGTGGTGGTGGAAAAACTTTAATTGAGTCTGTTCAGTGATAAAGCCCCCCGGGTCAGGTCCCCAAGTCCAAGGCCCCGCAGGCCACCGCTACCCGTCCAGCCCGTTCAAGCAGCGCTCGCTGCCGCTCGGGCCGTGAGCTGTGTAGAGCGGCCTCCCAGGAGGTTGTAGTGGGGTTAGGAACGGGCATGACTCCTACCCCGACAGGGCAAGGACATTCCCAAGTACAGTGGTAGAGGAAGCCGCTTGTTCTGGCTGCGAGTTGAGGGGGTGAACGGTGCTCGTGTTTGTTTAATTTTAGCGGAACTTCTTTTGCGTGGGGTGGAAAACGAACGCGTGTTTCACAGGTCATTAACGTCAGGGGTCCGTTTTAAACGGTAATTGCGCAAAGTACAAAAAATTGTTGCATCGCCCCTTTAAGATTAAAGTTCGAGCTTGTTGGCAGTTTCTACGCAAGGATCGTCTCCCTGTGGCCCGCGTCCCTCAGTCGCGCGTCACCGGGGCCCCCACCCTGCTGCCACGGAAGATGCCGCCGCCAACCCAGGCCCCGCCGAAGGATCAGTCTTTCGTGTTCTCGGCACCTGCCGAAGTCCCAGTCGATGCAATTATCGACAGCTTGTATGGCCTCGTTGGTGAGGACAGTTTGACGCACTTGCAACACTTCGGTGTGAAGAAGTTCCTGGCTGCAGTCGGTTCGACGGCAGCTGCAGACAAGACGGTAGCGCAGGGCCAGCCGCCGCTGGTTTCGGAGGTGGTCCTGCCGGATGGCGGTGTGTCATCCAGGCAGGATGACATAGACGACGCCGTGTGTGTTCGGGAGTATTTTTCTCGCTTGCAGCACTTCGGCTCAAAGTGATACCCCTTGTGAATTTGCCTGCTGACGTACGTCAGTTTTGTGTGGACCTCCCTGGCGTTCCGACTGAGATGAGCGAGAGGTTGGTGCGTTCCGCCACCCGTCAGGAGGTGGTGGACGTTTTGCGTTCCATGAGAAGACCGGCTCAGCCCCGGGCCCGGATGGCTTGCCTAGAGAATTTTACTCGAAGTTTTGGGACGTTTTGGGCGACGCGCTGGTCAAATTATTAACACATTCCTAGACTCAGGCTACACCCCTGATTCTTTTAAAATTGGACGAGCCTTTTCAATTCCCGAGACGAGGGCTTCTGGCTCTGAGCCTCAATCGTGGCGGCCAATCACGCTATTAAACGCGGATTGCAAGATACTAACCAGTTTGTTAAGTAAGCGACTTCGCGATATTTTGCCCGTGATCATTAGTCCGTTTCAGACGTGCCGCGACCCCGGGCGTGCTGGTCCTTTCTTCTTTAACTTTGACTAGAGACCTTTTGTATACGCGAGTTCAAGATCTTTTAACGGTTGTATTTATCTCCCTTGATCAAGCCAAAGCTTTCGACAGAGTTGAGCACAATTACCTCTATTGTGTCTTAGCTACGTTTGGATTTTGTAGTCTGTCCATAAATTTGTTAGAAAGTTTGTACTCAAACATGTCTAGTGAGCTTTTAGTAAACGGGCGCCTGACAACGGCTTTCCCCGTAACGAGAGGAGTGCGTCAGGGCTGCCCGTTATCGCCACATGCTTTTTGTTTTATGTATTGATCCTTTGCTACGTAGAATTCACACAAGCGAAAATGTTCGGGGTTTTCCGCTTCCTGGGCTTGGTACAGTTTCTGTTTCAGCGTATGCTGACGATGTTTATTTATTTTTGCGCGACAGTGACAGTTTTCTGGCAGTAAACCGTATCTTTTCGAACTACGCCGCGTTGTCTGGGGCCCAATTGAACCCCAGGAAAAGCCAGGCTTTGTCTTTGGTTCGTTCCCGCGTACTTCACTTAGTGCTATCCCGTTTGTCCAGACTGTTTATGTACTAGGCGTACCTTTCTCGCTTGAGGAGTGTCGCCCCTGGCTTGGAATGAGGTCTCTGGTGAAGCTCGAGGAACTTTCTCGAGACGTCGAGCAGTGCGGACGCGTCTCCCTTGCGCTCCTGGATTTTCGGCGTTCCGCCGCGGAACCTGGGCCCTTGGGGGTGAGTCTTAACTCTTTTCGATCAGCGGACGACATAGCGAAGCCACGGAATCGTCGTTTTACACGAGAATTTCACAAGAAAAGCCTATTTCGGACGAAATTTCAAGTCGGGCGGCTAGGCCTAACGCTAGGCCTAACGCTCCGTCCCTCACGAGGCGCCATGGCGGTCGCAACTAGGGAGCAGCGGAACTTAGCCACGCTCATGAACTACATTAAGCGCGATGAAGAAAAGGAGAAGCAAACCAGCTCCCCGGAAACAGACGCGGCGAAAGAGAAGTCGCAATGGAAGACTGTGGGTGGAAAGAAGATCCGAGTCAAATTGTCGAGGAAGTTCCGGACCACCATAAAGGACGAGGACAGAGCATACGGAATCGTCATTCGTACGAAAGGACTGGATCTGAAGACTGTCGTCATCGGTGAAATCATGGCCGCGATCGCCACCGCGACTGGAGTATCGCCTCGAGACATGATCGGTACGGACCTCGTGACGAAGAACACCATGAACAACACGATCACCATCAGGACAAACGACAAGCAAAGGGCGCAGAAGTACCTGGGTATCACCACACTCAAGTACCAGGGAGCAGAAGTCGAAACCCAAGCGTACACGGCCAACCGAAAGGAGTCCGTAAGGATAGTGGTCTCCAAATGCCTCCCAATTTCTATCCCGTTCACGGACCAGGAGATCTACGATCAACTCAAACTGGAGAACCCCAAGATACCTATATCCGACGCGAAAAGGATGGGCCGGACCACCTCGATTCTCGTCACCCTCGACACCACGGAACTTCCTGGATTTATAGTATTCTACTGCTGTGCCAATAGGTACCACCTGTACCAAGAGAAAAAGCAAGCGTGCACATCGTGCCGAGAGATGGGACACCGAGCAGACTCCTGCCCGTACGGACTCAGCCAAATTTGTCCCAACTGCGGCGAGGAGCACGACTTCCCCAGGAAAGTTCCAGGCATGCGCACGGAGTACTCGTGCACACCCAGATGCGTCATCTGCGGCGGCAGCCATTACACCGGAGGAAGGGAATGTAAGGACAGATACAAGCCTTTGCCCGAGCCGAGGTCTCCGAAGAAGAGCACTCCAGAACAAGATCGGGAGGCGGCGAAAATCGACATGGGAAAGAAGAATTTTCCAGAACTGAGTAACGTCACTACTGCGGGAGAAGACTCGGAAGAGGAGCTGAGCTACGCTCAAGCCCTCCGCAAGAAGAAAGGCGCAAGCAAGAAGAAGCAAGACTCCAATCCTAGAATTAAGGAGCTCGAAAAGAAATACGAAGACCTCGTACGCAAGCACGAGGAGAGTCTGCGAAAACAGGAAGAGCTCAGAAGACTTAACCAGCAACTTTTACGGGAGCTACAGAAGGAGAGGCACGGCTCAAACCCAGTGGTTACGGAACCGCCTAATGAACAGACGACAGTCCAAGAAGTGGAAATGGCACCGCCTCCGTCTCTGCCCAGTGTACGTCCACGCAAGCGCACAGACTCAGAGAGCACCGTCAACTCTGTACAGACAAGTGACGAAACCAAGACCAGCAGGCCCGAGAAGGTTAGAAGAACAGAGGAGCCTAATCAGAACGCCATCCTGGCGGGACTAGCTAGGCTTGAGGCTATGCTCAACGAAATGAAACGGAGAATGGATAACCACGACAAGGCATTCCAGAACGTATTCGAACGTCTCGAGCGACTCGAACAGCGTACCAATGGACAACAGTAATAACATCGTCGTGTGGCAGTGGAATAGCGGAGGACTTTGCGCCCGGATCAACTCGCTCAAGATGTTGATCATGGACACGGAAACTCCTCCGGACATTATAGCGGTACAAGAATCTGGAGACAAATGTAACCTGCCAGGGTACGCAAGATTCGATGCAGAAGTTCAGCCAACCGGAAAAACTATTCATACTTTCGTTAGACGAAATCTCCCAGTCAAGCAACACGAAGTAGACCTGGATGAATCGGTGAAAGCAATAGTCACGGAAATTATACCGAAGAAAAAGAAGCACAAAAGCTTATTCATCTGCAACGTTTACTCGAACCCCAAAGACACCACGAGCGCATGCGCCAAGGTCTTTGCGGAGACGAGCCGCGTAGCGGGTGAAAATCCGACACTGGTGCTGGGCGATTTCAATGCGCACAACACCATATGGGGCTACGACAGAGACACACCCAAGGGGAGGGAAATCGCCAACCAAGCCGAGTTGCACGAAGCTTTTCTCCTAAACGAAGTTGCGGACTACACCAGGATTGGAAACAGTGCTCAGAAAGACACGAACCCGGACCTCACGTTTGGTATCAACATCGATGACTACACGTGGCTGAACACGCGTGAAAATCTAGGCAGCGATCACTACGTCATCGAGACGAGGATCCCCCTGCCCGGATACAAGAGCGCAAAATTCCCAACGCAGAAATGCACGGACTGGGATAAGTTCAGGCGGAAGCGGAAAGACAGGCCGTTGCACACGATCGAAGAATGGTGCGCACAGCTAGTCGAAGATCACGAGTCTGTTACGACCGAAGTAGAAAATACCACCCAAGCCCGGACTATGGACAGTAGACTTCAGCATATGCTAGAAGCTTACCGCTCCATATACAGACGATGGAAGAACACCGGAAAGCGGTATCGTAAATTGAGGAAAAAAGCGGCCAAGCTCAGTAAGGAGATTGAAGAATACGCTCAGAAATTAAATCAACAACAGTGGCAGCAAATGTGTGACGAACTGCAGGGACGGCTTCACACCAAGAGTCCATGGACCCTATTCAGGCGCATGTTGGCGCCGGAAGATACCAAACTCGAGAAGCGCAAACTCCTAGCGAAACTCGTCAGAGACCTCAAGGATGAAGAAATCTACAACAAACTAAGGACGCAATACTTAGAATCTCCGCCCTCTACTACCGAGATTCCAATCTCAGCGGAATACGAAGGGGCCATAAACGACAAGTTGGACGCGCCCATCACCGAAAGCGAAGTCAGAAAGGCCATGGCTGGAGTCAAAACGACTTCCGCACCAGGCCAAGACAAGATTACAAATCGCATGCTACGAAACCTCGACGACAATTCCGTGGAGCGACTCACGGACTACTTTAACGAGCTATGGACCAGCGGAAACCTCCCGAGCAGTTTCCGACACGCCACAGTCTGCTTTATACCGAAACCGGGCAAGCCACTCATGTTGGAGAACTTGCGCCCGATTTCCCTCACATCTTGCGTGGGCAAGCTGCTGGAACGCATCATTCAAGTACGTGTTCAAGAGTATATGGAGGAGAACAACCTGTTTACGCACCAGATGTTTGGGTTTCGAAGACACCTGTCGACGCAGGACGTGTTTATACAGCTCAGAGAGGAAGAAGATAACAAGAAATGGACCGCCCTAGCAGCACTCGATCTGAAGAAAGCCTTTGATCGCATATCACACGCGGCTATACTCAGGCAAATCTCGGAGCTTGGACTAGGGAAGCGAACGTACAACTATGTTCGCTCGTTTCTATCAGACAGGACGGCAAACATTCAGCTAGAAGGAGACACGTCCGAAACCTTCCCAGTAAATGTTGGCAGCGGAACTCCTCAAGGAGCAGTAATATCTCCGCTCCTCTTCAACATCGCCATGCTGCCAATGTCGCGGAAACTTGAGCAAGTCGCGGGGCTGCAGCACGCAATCTACGCTGACGACATCACGATTTGGACAGCGCATCCCTCACCATACATGGGGAAAGTGATGAAAACCGGCGTAGAAATTGTCAAAGAAGAAGCAGCAAAGATGGGTCTGGAGCTTGCAACTGAAAAATCGGCGCTTCTAGTCAGACCACCGTCGCAGAGAGCTCTAAGAGAAGAGATGGAATTCTACCTCAAGCTGCAAAAGATCGACGTACCGAGAGCCGAAAAAGTTCGAATTCTCGGCATGACGGTAACCATCAAGAGGGAGCAGAGCAGTCTCATCGCTGACATCAAGAGAAACGCCGACAACGTTGCGAGACTCGTGAGAAGAGTATCACGAAAGAGCTACGGATTGAAGGAGAATGGAACATGCCGACTGGTCCAAGCCTTCGTCCTAAGCAGGATAATGTACGCGGCGCCGTACATGGACCTGACCGAGGCTTCGATCAAGCAACTCAACGGAATTGTAAGGAAAGCTTTCAAGATAGCACTGGGCATACCAGTATCTACGTCTACAGAAGCGATGGAACAACTAGGAATATACAACAGCTTCGAGGAAATGAGATCTGCACAGAAGCAGTCGCAAGTCCTACGGCTCTCTAGAACAGAAACGGGACGCAGGACTCTCCAGAGAATCAAGGAATGTGAACAACACGTCCTCAGAAGCAGAAATGCAATATCCCAAGAATGGAAAGATTCGGTACGAGTCCCGCCTCTACCGAAAAACATGGACACTGAGAGAAACAAGGACAGGAGAGAAGCCAGAGCCAAAGCGCTGGACAAGCTCCACGGCGACCAGGAACATGTTTACCACGCGGACGCAGGCCCGTGCCCAGGAACATGGAACAAGTACGTGATAGCAGTCTACAGCACCAACGACAAGACTACGGCCTCCATCTCTGCGGAAAATATTGATGAGGCAGAAGAAGTAGCCGTCGCCTTGGCCTTAACCATAGCTGCATCCAGAACCAAAGCAGCCACAATCACCTCAGACTCGAGAACGGCCATCTCGAACTTTGGAGATGGAAAGGTTGGCAAGGCAGCCTGCAAGATCCTTCAGAAGAAGACACCGCAGACAGGATCCAGATTCTCGTTAACCTGGGTGCCCGGACACTCTGGACACTCGGGGAACGAAGAGGCCCACGCACTCGTCACCCGTGCACAACAAATCCGGGCGACGAGCTGCCAGGCCACAACGGACGGAGATCACTGCTACGGGGCCTCGCCATACGACAGAGGCCCTCGAGCGTACAACGACATTCTAAGAAGTATCCGGATGCAGCGCAAGTCCATGGGCGCCCCTCATAAGCGGCTCTCGCGAACCCAAGAATCGACGTGGAGAAGACTTCAGCTACATAACACCATAACTCCCCGCATGCTGAGCAGATTCTGGCCGGATCTCTTCAGCGACAAGTGCGAGGAATGTGGTAGTGTAGAAGGTAGCTGGGCGCACACGTATTGGATGTGCCCGAGCAACCCGATACCAGCCACGCTCCAAAGCAGACCGGACCATCAAGACGAAGATCCTCCCTGGTGTGTGCTCCTGGCCGCAGAGGACTACGAGACACAGTTGGCAGTGATTCTAAGGACACTAGAAATAGAGCATCGGTTAAAGACCCGATTGTCGGAAAGAAGATCCCTCCCTATTCCCCTCCCTAACGAACCCTCGTTTTGGGCACAAGCCCATTTAATAAGGTTCAATAAAGTTGTTGACTGACTGACTGACTTGGTGAAGCTGGAACACAAGTCTGGCTGTCGTCAGAGTTTGAATTATCGCTTAGTGACAAAGCTCTTTTGACCAAAAGTGTAATCTGCGCCAAGCTCTGGTACGTGTCGCGGTGGCACTCCCTCCGCCGTTTTTACCGGACGTATGACATCCTTATTGTTTTCTTTTACATGGGAAGGGAAGACTGAGCTTCATGCTGCGACTCGGCGCTGCGTCTACCGCGGTCCAGCGGCGACCTGACTATTCCGTGCCTGCGCGTTTGCGCAGGTATTGGCCCTCCGCTGCGCGTTAGAACTTCGACAAAGCTCACCGGATGCGTCGCCTGACAAAGAAGTTTTCACTGACAAAAGCTCGCCGGACAAAAGCTCACCCATTTTTTCACAGACCTGACAAAAGCTCACCCATTTTTCACAGACCCGGAACAAAGCTCACCGCCGAGAAAATTCTGCGTTGGGATGGCTGAGGCATAGCTTAGGTGCAGTGTATGCAAAAGGCAACGATAAATAAATCACAGGCGTATGGTTTGTTTATTTTAATAACAAGTTTCTTTATCAATTACGAAGCGAATGCAGTCCCCTACAAGCTCCAGCAGTCTTGGCATTCATCTGCTATGCCTCGCAATTACTGTATTGCTCCTGCAGGCGCAGATGGATTTCTACCCGTTTACTGTGGGCTCACTCTCCGGGTTTGTGTCAGTTGTGGCGGAAGTACGCCTGATTTTGCTATGTAGTACTAATCAGCCTCAAGACGCTTGGATGGGAGTGGCTGACGAGCTTCTGGAACTCCAACACTACCCCGCAGGTGTTGTTCATCTGGTCTTTATCTCAATATGGTATTGTACAGATTTCATCATACCAAACTCTGCCGTCGTCGGCGCAGAGTCAGGCGAAGCGGAAGAATTTGCCTTGCCGCCGCCGCAGATGGAACAAGCATAACGGCAATGTCATACGTGCAATCAAATAGCCCCATCAAATATGTCACCGGTAGATTCTTCCTGTTGGTTGTCTCTTGTGGAATGCTGTGTGAACGAACGCGAGCCTATCTAAAATCCCGTACAGTTTTCTAAATTGCTCATCTGTCTAGTACTTTCAAAAGCCCTACTCCTGCTCAAAGTATTTTTAAAAACGCGGTGGCAACTCACTGGTGGATGGGGTACAACCTCCTAAATGGTCCGATGTCCATCGCGTCCGCACTTATTTCAACCCGTGTTTCGCCTGGCAGAAAAACATCGAGTAGAGTTTTTCGCCTGGAATTATCAAAACGAATGTTTTCTTTGTCCGGGTCTGCCAAAAACGGGTGAGCTTTGTC
>JAZHYW010069822.1:0-31542 GCA_037355805.1 Ixodes ricinus
TTGGTGACCCGGACGATCCAGCATGACCAAATTTGACACATCAGCGCGAATCAACCGCCAGACGGTGAACTTAATTTATCAGGCCGTAACCAATACTGGTCTTTCACGCGGACGAGCACGGACATCGGACAACGTCGTACTGCATTTCGAAAACACATACCGTCAGAAATATTCAAACACGGGTAAACCCTGACTTTGGTCATTGTAGATACCATCACCGATAGGTCATACCTTAATAACCCATACGCCGCCGGTATCCGCTCAATACCCTGAAAATGTTGACGAACTTCGGGATGACGTGCCGCGCACCACCGCATGCCTACGACCAATCAGCCATATTCTACTGCTGAAGTCAGAATCGACTCATCAGCCGACCTAAACGTCTTCTGACAACCGAAGAACTTGAGACCAACGGCCGTCGCAACTTCCTGCACTTACGTGCCAGTTTCGGCAATATGCCCATAAACAACTCATCTTTATGGAACTGTTTCGCAACGGTTACCGCGCGCGGCTTCGCATGGTCTCAGCCCCCAGCAAACAACATGTCCTGGGACCGTCTTGCGGAAATGGCTGACCGTGTGCGATACGCAGCACCACGGCATTAGTACTGACAGAGCCTCAGTTGTCGACAACGCCCACAGGAACTTCGGGTTAAAGGTCGACTACGAGGCGACTGTCGCGCAGTTCTCCGTAAAACATGCTTAATGAACGCGTATGCTCTTTCGCAATGCAGCTCCTTCACTGAGGAAATATTTGCTCGAGCGTGATCGTCCTCAAGTCTGAGTACCATATACCGAAAGTACATTAGCGAGCCCTGAAGTGTCACCCCCTTTGTGTCTGGCAGGAAACACCCAGCCAGTCAGGTGCTGCATAACGCGCTGACCATGGTGCCGCCTTTTTCACATTGTTGATCGGTTCATCGGTTGCAGACTTTGTCGACACCGGCGTCATGTCTGTCATCCCACCGCAGCAGAGAGAAGATACCTGATAGCAACCGAATTTAAATGACTGGCACCACCGAAGTAATCGTTAATTTCATCAGACGTACGCTGAATTTTCAGGTGTGCAGTTCTTTCATCATCGCTGACGTCATAGGTCCCAGACCAGATTCGACTTCACCAACCGCACCAGCGTGCGTTACCGCCGCCTTTGACGGTACGAATAAGCCCACAAACGGGAATGCAACTGTTTACCCCAGCATGCCAAATCTACCATCTACGATCGGCAGAGCATACTTCTTCGTTGTAGCCCAGTTTGAGTCAAACAATGCGCGGCTGTTCATCGGGTGACAGGCTACCTACACCATCGTCACTCTGTCCGGTTGTATACGCATGACCTGCCCGCCTTCGCGTTCACCCGCACCGTCAACGGGAATTACATGCGCTCGCTTTCCGGAATCATTCGGCTGTCGAACGCGCAGCAGCATCACCGCCACATGGTGCCGGGAAGGCTCCAGACATCGAGGCTGCGTACGGTCGCCCACCAATACGTTGCCAGATCGCTGGTACCCCGCACTACACCTGGGTGAATGTACATATACCAACGGGACCCGTATTTACAGCAAGGTGACTTCAGTGCCGTCACCCTGTCTATCGAGCCAGCGATCAAAAACTGTTGTCACCATTGCCATTCGATTATTCCTGAGTTTGTGCGGACGTTCTCTGCTTCGAAATTTGCACAACATTTCGAAGATTTATACGAAGTGGACACGCGGGTTACAGCTTCAGTGTTTGCATACGCTGACGACCCCCATCGCGAGCAGTCTCCTGAAGAGGCAACAACATTCAGCTATCAGGTAGCTACGCAACTATGGTCTCGTCGTCAACGCAGCAGTCGTGTCTTGAAATATCCGACCTCGAGTTCTGCACTTGAGTGACACCTGAAGTTGCATCTACCTGTTACTCGAAAATGGAAGCCATCAGAGACTTTCTGCAACCCAAGTCGCTTCAGTAAGCTGGTGAGAATTTTGCTCCGTCAACTTCCCCATCGACGCTTCATTAACAACTGTGCCTAAATTCTCAAGCCCTTAATAGACTACAGCTTCACCAAAAGGTCCTGACATCAATGGGTCGAATGGAATTTCGATGCAGCAGAGAATTGGTCTAAGGCTGCAAGCAAGTTTGTCGACAGCTCTTCTGTCTACCCAATGACCAGACGCCCACGAGACTTAAGTAACATGCCTATGTCGCAGGAGCCGTAAGCAACAGTACACCAGGATGACTGGTTTCCGCTTGCTTTTCCAGCAGTTGAAGTTATATATACGTTACAATGCTTGGTCATAGCCTTTTGCCATCTAAGTGTTGGGCCACGGCATACAGATACTTCTGAAGTATTGCTTTCCATGTCTCATGACCACAAGCCCCTCAATTGCCTCCTTCCACGCTAATCGAACCCTCCATTCGACCAGATCTGTCACCTAGGCTTATATTTCAGAATATACAACTGATCTACGCAATGCGGAGCAACAACGAGGCGGCAGACGCCCTGTCACGCGTCGAAACACTCAGTGCGTCACCCTGACTCGACTTCTCCAAACTGGCCACAGCCTAACAGAATGACGCTGAGTTGCAGAGATCAGTATCCTCCACCTCAATGCGCTCAACCGGTACCACTACCACTGGTAAAACGGTGAGGTGATATAGACACCCCGGTCAGCAGTACGCCCTGACCGTACATCCCGCCCGTTTTCCGACGCCCCATCTTTCAATGCCCATGACCTGAACCATCCTGGTATTCGGAGCAACCCAACGGACTCATCTTCGCCTGAGATAAGGCCCGGCCCAACATCAACCGCGACATTCGCCTCTTTGACGCGGTCTCGCACCCCTTTTGCCAACGCCCTGTTCAGCGTCATACAGTTGTTCTACATCTTTTTCAAACCACCAGACGCTCGTCGACCACGTACAAGCGATATTGTCGGACCTCTCCCACCATCTCAAGGTGCCGATATGTCTCATATGCGTGGATCGCTTACCAGACGGTGGCCAGAAGTACCCTGATTACGGACATCACCGCACAAAACAGTGGCACAAGCGTTCATCACCAACTGGATTGCATTTGCATGCATACTTCTTCCATTGTCAACAATGGACCGTTAGGTAATTCCAAAGTTCATCTTCGCATCACTGGCAAAATGCTTGAATGTGCCATATCCATACTAGATAGCCTTACCATCCGTTGTCCGCTAACGGTTATGGTCGAAAGACTACAATTGGTAACTCATGGCCTGCTCATCACAAAGGACGACAGGACTAACTGGTGAACGCACCTTCCTTTCAGGCTCTGGGCATCCCTGGCCACTTTGAAGGAAGATGCTTGGATGCACAGTTGCCGAACTAGTGTTTGGAATAACACTTCGACTTCCTGGCGAGTTCAAGGTCACCTGTTCATCGCACGACCTGATCTTCCTTCGTATTCTAAGAACTTGGGACCTGTTATCCCTCCTTTATAATCGACCCTACCCTGACAACAGACGCCACGGGGCTCTTCTAATTCACACCGAACTAACAATATACGTATGTGTTTGTAATGGCGTTACCCGTGTCCATCACTAAAACCACCTTTACGATGGCCTATATAGTCATTCCCTGAGGATAAGAAGGCTTTCACCATCATCATGAATTTATCATCATCGTCGTCTAGTTGACCCTGGTAAACCTGCTTGGCAGTAGCCTAATCTGCGACACCGTACTGTGTCATCACCAGTGTCTCGGTAGTCGAAGATGACTTCACGGCCTGTCTTGTATGATCCCTCCAACAAATAAAAACTGTTTCTGTGGGAGCAAACACTACTGCTCCACTAAGGGAAGACTAGAAGCATCAGGTGTTTCAGTGATAGCGAAGTGGCCTACAGAAGCGGCCAGTAGGTGACCACCAGTGCGGCACGGGAAAGAAAGTGCGAAGAAGCTTCCATTGAGATACGTCGAGGAGATCGTCAGCAGATCACCGAGGAAGGCTTCAATGGTTGCCCATCAGCCGGTTGGTTCCCGGTCCAAGTGGCACCAAATACCTTCTTAAATAAATGAAGGCCACCTGGCTTACCTCCAGCATCATAGCACACTGACATTATTGAGCACAAACCAGCCCAGATCCTAAATAACATATACCTGTAAGAAAATGCATTATTGCTGTAACTTGTTCATTTACAAAGACGAAATCAATAATCTCTGAGAGCTCATTTTAATTAAATGTGTTGATACTGTTCCATAGCAGGACATTTTCATACCTACGACCAATAGACCATTTGTAAACCTCATCATAAATCATACCATACTATCTTTAGGTTGCAGAGCAATACGAATGGCCTCTAGTTCGCCGAACGCTAATGGCATCTTCGAGTCCAATAGACGCTTGAGCCGAGTTCATATGACGGTGTTAGTAACATTTTGTCGAACAAATGCCCAAAGCGAAGCGAAGGCCTTCTTGCAATTAGAGTAGTAGCTAATTGCAATTCGTTCCATCACAATTTGGCAAACGGCAAAGGCTACAGTCTCGGTGAGTCAATATGCACGTTGGTGAGAGGCAATATCGAGAACACATCATCAGAGTGCTCGTCTGCACAGATTTGTCACACAATTCTTCACCTGCTCCTCTGATAGGCTCTTCAGGAGGCTGTGGCGGTTGTCCTTCTGTTGCGGCAGCTTTCGGCATAAAGTATTAGCAGTCTACACTTTGAAAAAAAAGTCTTATTGAAGAGACTGTTGATAAAAAAGGTTTTCAACAAGACTGTTTCGGCAAGAGATGAACATTAAATAGTAATTATCTTGTCCAGGTAATAGAATAAAGTGCATACCACTCCATTAATACAATGTAATTTCAGATATAAAGAAAAAGTATTACGTAATAAACCCAGCTAGGTAGAAAATGGAGTTAATGAAGAGCTTTCAGTTAAAAGTCGCAACGATTTATTCATCCCTCATTACTACAAAACGTCATCCTCGCAGCTGAAAATAAGTAGGCACTTGCACTGACAAAAAAACGAAGAAAAGCGATCGAATGTAGAACCGTCGATTCAATAAACGTGCATTCATGGAGCCCTCGCGTAAAGTTTATGATTATGCAGTTACCTAGGCTGAAACGAATTCTCTAGTTCACGTCCGGACGTATATGCTTCGCGTGATTCTGTATTATCTAACGTTCAACCTGAACTTTCTGCATATTTTGTTGACTCTCGTAACTTGTTTTCCTACTCTATCTGACTTTTATTTTTTATTTCTTACTCTGTAAATAATATCTTTCTTTTTACAACAACTGCTCCGGAATTCTGAGTTCCTTCATTATCCATTTCCATCACAGCTGTCGGCATCGGGTCCTACAAACGATGGCATCACCCTAGACCTAGCAATTGCTTACGAAGATTATTGACTCCCTGCTCGCTCAAATGCGTTTTGGTGCCAAAAACGTGGCACAGACTGGTGCACGACCGGCTTTATAGGGGCGACCAGGTCGCCTGAGGCAGCGCGAGCGCGCCGCATTTGCTTTTGCTTATTTGGTACTTTCTCTAGTTCGCTGAAATGCCACCGCGTTTTCCGGCGCTGCAGCTTAACTCACTAGCAGACGCTTTCGCGTGTGTATCTGTGTGTGTCCGCTCAACAGCCGGCGACGTTTGGAGGATAATCGGCTGTATTCTAGCGACTTTTCTCATCTTTATTGCGGTTGTACGTTCGGTAAAAGCTACAACCTGATATAGATCGGATTCTTCTCTGGTCACAAGATAACAAACTTCTCTTAAGCTTAAACCAAATGCGCTATCACGCACATCACTGCCTCGCGCCAACCTTCGACCCCTCCAACACTTTTCCCGAACCAAGTGGAGGTCCGAAGAACAACGCATATCCACATCCTAGGTGTCATCATCGACCAGCATTTCGATTTCCATCGCTATGTCCAAAACGTCGTGTCCGGGGCATGGTGACTCCTTGGCTTCGTCATTCGGTCCACAAAAAGAGCCAGTCCCGATGTGCCCAGATTGCTGTTCACAGCACTGGTGTTGCTCATCCTGGAGTTTTGCTGCTGGGTGTGGGATTCGGCAACCAGGCAACGTGTTGCCTCCCTAGAGTCGGTGCAACGTCGCGCTTCTTACCTTATTATGAGGCGCCAACTTGGCCCCAGAACACCATCCTATCGAGGACTGCACCTTCTCCGTTCAGTCGGCAGGGACCCGCTTCAACATCGTCGTTAAGTAGCGACCACGCGGCTTCTAGCCACTTCTCTGCTACCGGACTTCCCGCTTCCTTTTGCCTCCTCCCTGCAGCGTAATCGCTGTGGTGAACTGCAGCCCCTTTTAACCCGTACGCTTCGTCACTATAACTGCTTCGCCCCCCGTGCAATGCAACTTTAGAGATCGCCCCCCCCCCCCCCAGCCACCAGTTCACCACCAATTAACAGTGACTCACTTCAAACATTCACCAAGAGCGTTACGGCCCACCAGCGGAGCATCTAACTCGATTTTTTATTCCGATCATGGGAGTGGGCTCCAGCAGGCGGACTGGATGCACCATCCTAAAAAACTCGTACACCCTATAGATGATATAGCTCACAATACTAACTATACTGCTCGAGAAAACTATGATATAGTAACTCATTTGACCCTATTCTATACACACTATGTGCTAGCAGTAGCGCCTGCCTATTAAATGCGACAAAAATCATCCGAAACCAACGTTATTTCAACATACTCCCATTGCCTTCCATAGCGGCCGCCGCGCTTTTGATGTTAAGCTAGGGCGGGCACCAAGCGGAACACTCGGTCCCTCCGGGATACGGTCCATTCGTCACATGCGCACTCGTCACAGGACGATTGGTCACAGGACGATTCGTCGCACAGGAACATTCGTCACAGGATGACTCGTCACGCGGGCAACTGGTCCCACAAGAGTTTTTTTCGTCCACAAACAATGTATTGTTCTATTTGGTTTGGGCGGATAAAGTGGGTCACCTTTTATCTTAGCATGTCTTTCGCTTTTCAAGGGTGAAGAATTTGGAACAAACGTTTTAGGTTCTGGTTACGTCCCGAACATACAATGTATTGTTCTATTTGGTTTAGGCGGATAAAGTGGGTCACCTCTTATCTTAGCATGTCTTTCGCTTCTCAAGGGTGAAGAATTTGCAACAAACGTTTTAGATTCTGGTTCCGTCCCGAACGGTGAATGCGGAGGCTATATAAGAGCGACTATTTTTAACTCACACTTCATTCGAAAAGATGGAGGTAATCACCACAGAGAGAGGTGGAGCTCTGCTGCTTCACGAGGGGTTCTCGTACACGTGCAGCAGAAAGAATAATGATACTTCTTATTGGATTTGTCGCAAAAGAGGAGAATGCAAGGCAAAATTAACTACTGATTTGGCTACCAGTTGTATTATTGCCCGTTCAAGCGAGCATACGCACGCGGGCGATCCAACTGAGATAAACCTGCTGAAGACTCGTGATATGATGAAAGGAAAAGCGGGTGAGTGCCTGAAACTTTTCTGCGTTGAATAATTTAAGATTTGTTTTTCTAACCATTGGTTTATTTCACAGTGGGAGGTCGTGAAACTCCTCATCAGATTCTCTTGCACGCTGCTTCCACCGTGAGCGAGGACACCGCGTCTCAAATGCCCCCCCCTTCATCCCTTCGGCGAACCATCAGGAAGCAGAGACAGCGCACGACGTTCACTTACAGCATCCCGTCTGCAAGAGGAGACATCCGAATCCCCGAGGAGTTTAAGGTACTGTCCAAGACTAAATGATAGTGGTATTTTTCTTAATTTTCATATCTGATTGTAGGTCACGAGCAAAGGCGAGTCCTTTCTTCTGCACGACAGCGGGGACGGCGACCAGGCGAGGCTCCTCATCTTCGCAACAGGGAGGAACATGCGCTATTTGGCTCAGTCAAACGTCTGGTTGGTGGATGGTACGTTCAAAGTGACACCCCAGCTGTTCTATCAATTGTACACGGTGCACGCAATAGTTCATGGAGTGGTCGTGCCAATGGCCTACGGGTTGCTGCCAAGCAAGAGTGAAGACACCTACACAAGGTAATCCCTCTTATGTTGAATCGATAGTTTTAGTGCTTGTAGTTGGAAACGTTACATGACATAATTTTCTAAACGAAACCCTTTTTATTCCCTACTTTTGCTAGGTTTTTTGCAGCTCTACTCAATATCTTGGGTCCCCTGAGCGTCCAGGTCATCTACTCGGACTTCGAGATCGCGGCTATAACCGTCATCAAACGCCTTTTACCTAACGCGAGGATCCAAGGATGTTTTTTTCATCTAAGTCAGTCCGTTTACCGGAAGGTCTGTGCATCCGGTCTGCAAAGTAGATACAACACGGACGAGGACTTCGCGGTGCAGGTTAGTATTCTATATATTTATGGAGGAATAATCAATCGTTCACTGTTGTCTAATCCATACCGCATTGCACTTCCACCACTTCAATGTTTTACAGATGAGAATGTTCCCAGCGCTTGCCTTTCTTCCGGTTGGCGAGATACCTGAAGCCTTCCAGGATCTGCTGGAGGTCATCCCCGCGGAGGCTACCCGTGTGGCTAACTATTTCGAGGACACATATGTAGGCAGGCCCCGTCGAAATGGCCTGTGTTCCTCGCTCTTTTCACCGGAAGTGTGGTCTGTGAGGGAGTCAACAATAGCCGACATGCCTCGAACCAACAACAGCGTCGAGGCGTGGCACAGAGGACTGCTGGTAAGCTTTTTCTTTTTAAATCTCGAGCGAGGCTGTGTTTAGAGGGTTATTGAGTTATAACGCATTTTACATATCACGTTCGACTGGGCTTTCTTTTTTTTCAGAGGAACGTGGGGTGCACAACACCAAACTTGTGGTTTTTTCTGGACTGCATCAAGAAAGAGCAGTCTTTCAGTGAGATGAAGATCGCACAGTCTGAAGGCGGCACGACGTTAACAAGGACGTCCAAGAAGCACGCCGATTGCAACAGGCGGATCCAGTTCATCGTTGGACAGTACGACAGCACCCGACGCCTCAACACTCTCAGGGCATTGGCCAGGAGCATTACTTTCTAAAATCTTGTAATGATCCGAGCAATAAAGTTGCAATTTCAAGTTAACTTCATTTTCAAGTTCTCCTATATTTTAGGAAAGTGGTGCGAATATTTCATGGTATTTATGCATATACCGTATCATGATTGAGCTATGCAAATCGGCCCAACCTTATGCATAACGTACACTTACACACAAATTCATTTTCATAAAGGACCACGCTTATTGTTTTGGCTGCACGGTCGACAGAGAATCTGGGAGTTCCTGAAATTTATATTTTACTATCGTCCCCTGCCCACTCGATGTGACCAGTGGCCCGCGTGACGAGTCATCCTGTGACGAATGTTCCTATGTGACGAATCGTCCTGTGACCAATCTTCCGGTGACGAGTGCGCACCCATAGGCAAACGCGGAGTGATTAGGTTGCCCCCAATAAAACCGGTCGTGGACTGGTGACCGGTATGTTTTGTTCCTGTTCAGCGCCATCTTACGATTAGCGTTCGCAACGCTTTTGCAACGTACATTTCACACTCACCGAGATTGTAGTTCTTTCCAAAATCTAATGGGGCTCGTTCTGAGCCTGAGTTCATCGTGAGGAACTCGCATTTTGGCCTGTAACTTTATGAATGTGTATTAACATTTGCTACAGATGTGTGATATCTACGAAGTTAAGCAGTAAAACAGCCATAGCATCTTACGTGACTGATCGGAACAGTTCTTGCGTCATGGGCCAGTCGTCTGTTTTGCTGCACCGCGGGAGGAGCTTTGCGTCACAGGATGGTCATGCAGCTGATCACGAGGGTCGCCGTCATGCTCGAGCCGGTAGAAATTCGGTTTCAGCTTATACCCCCAAAGAAACAAAAATTTGAGATAAGATAGCTACAAAACTAAACAAGGCATTGAGAAGAAGAAAAAAACATCTTGTAATTTTGTGACACCTTTTTAACAAAAACAGTCAAAACCCTAAAATCGAGAAAATGTAGTGGATTTACTTTTTAAGGCTAGTTCACACAGCACCGTTTCCTTGCGTTACGTTATGTTACAAAAGCTTACATCGTCTCACTTCGAAAGTCACGGAGACCTTTGTGCTTTGTATGAAGCGTGACAACCAATTCGAGGGTTTGGCTTGTACGCGACATGCGAGGCACGGATGTTGCGATAACTTATACGTGACGAAAGAACTCGCAAGTAAACGCTGTTGTGTGAAGAAGCAAAAGAAGCTGAAGTGGTTCTTGAAAAGAAACGAGTCAGAGGTGGATTTCAAAGTATTTTTGTCCCTTGAATTTGATACTCACGAACGTTTTTTCTGAGGATATAACTCAAAGCGAAAACACGAAAAACAACCGACCAGTTGGCAACACATCAGCAATCGAGTCACAATAACTGCTGACCAATTGTTCCTTTTTACTTTATTCTTTCCTCCTTTTTCTTTCTGATCCCTTTTCATCCCATTTTTTCCTCTCTTGTCTTTTCAATCCGTTCTCTTTCTTTACCTCTCTTCTTTCTTTAACTTTTTTTTGATCTCTCCTTTCATCCCCTTCTCTCTTCCCCGGAACTAACTCGCCCCCACCAAAGGATTGGCCAACATGTTCCGGCTTTCCGCCACCCCCACCACTAACTACTACTACATAAAATTATCTTCATTCCATCAAGCGCGTGTCGGTCGTGTGGGCAGCGTGTAATATTGGAAGCTTGCCAGGTATACTCCCCCGCAGGGTCCTGACGACGTTTTCTTAGCTTTCTTGAAAATAGCAAGAGTGCGCGTGCATAGCTGTGGTAGGCACTGAACACGCGCGAGAGCGAGATTCCTCAAAACACTTTTATGACAGAAAGCTACTGGAAGGATGGAGTTCAGCGGTACTGTGAAAATGACCTTCCTGCAGCCTCCGTGCACCAAATTGAAAAATAATATCGATAATGGTGATCCTCGAGGCCAAATGAAAACGAGTTAAGTGTTTTAACTCCGATACTTCAGATTCCGCTTAAACTATGATTCACACAGCATTGTTTTTCTTAAAGGGATTGTCCGGTCAAATTTTGTATTCGAGAAAACAATTGAATATCATTGTTATTGCCTCGAGACGTATTGTACGTGCAATATCTGAATTTTATATGACCCTCTGCGTGAGTAATTGAATTTATGCTGCTCCAATCGCATTCTAGCGTAAACGCTGCTTTCGTTGGCAACATTGAAGCTCTGACGTCACAAAACACAAAGCGAGCATTTTTGTCTGCCTCAGCGTGCTTCGTTTTTGTTGTTGTGCTCAACTTGTTTCGTAGCTGGGTGAGATTTTTTGTTGCGCGGTTGCGTGCCACAACCACCGGCCAGCACATGCGAGCCAAGACATGACGTTCCACACTTTTCCGCGAGACGTGCAGTGACGAGCGAAGTGGATCGTCGCCGTGCGTAGGGACTAGGTTCCCGTCAAGATCAAGATCCCGCTTATGCAGCAATCATCTCACAGAAGAGAGCTACGAGCTGAGCTCTAAGCGGACAGAAGGCTCGTAAGCTCAGGTGTGATGCTGTGCCAACGATATTAAACTACGTCCGTCCACTCCTCGCCCAAATCGGATCAATCAATTTGATTATGCAACGAAACCGAAACCAACGGCTAGGCCATCTGGAAACGATACCAAAAGTTGTATTTAGCACGTGTGCAGCCCGGTTCTGTTTGACCCGCGTCTGAAAATGGAGCGTGACTACGATTCACCAAGCTCGTCCAAGTCAAGGGACGACATGCATTTGAACGATTCGCCGTTTGTCTTCGACCCGCGGACGTCGCCTCTGAGGGAACGACCCGCAGCTTCATCACCGATCCAGTGGATCCGCTGACATGTGTACCCAGATGCCGCTTCGTGTACTTAGGTGCCGCTTCAGAGGCGAAATCTGCATCCTTTACTTTGCAAGTGCCCCTAGTTCGATCGGTGGCAACCGCAGTTGTGTTTGCGCGAAACGGCAGACGTTTGCTCGAAGCTTATGGCTGTCTGCGAGTAATTTCCTGCTAAAAGGCGCGACTTTTTTTGCACATGCTTGGGAACTGCATTAAAAGAACCGTATTTAAGTAGGGTACAGCCTAGGAGACTATATAATTCGAAACAAAATACAAGACATCCATAGACCAACGCTTGTTATCCCGACCATCCGACAAACCTTTGCGTTTTGTGACGTCACGCAGCACCTACGGATGTCAGCCATTGACACTGGCGAAATTCGGGGTGCAGTTTCGTACATAGGCTCATGAAAGGTTTAATTAATAACGGGAGATCATATATCAAAATAAAAATGACGTTTGTCTACATGAAGGCTCCCTCGACGTAACGAGCGCAAGAACTTAAGTACTTCCGGTTTCGACCGGACAATCCCTTTAACGTTATCAAGTGCGTACACTTATATTCAGGCACCACCGCAAGTCAGCGGCGCAGCCTTGCTTCGTAATGCGCGTGCCAAGCTACTGTCTTAACTGGTCTCACTGCTTCATACGAAGCACGGATGGACCGGTGAGTTGCGGTGGTACGTCCATATATGCTTCCCAACTTAAGTCAAGGGTGCTGTGTTAAGAAGTTTTAAGTCGCCACTGCGTATGCAAAACCTCCACAGGAAAGCTTCATAGGGCAAAACAGCCTCGGGAGCCGTGTAAGCACGAAATGTGTATGCCCGGTCAGGTTATAACCGGTAAACGATCTTGGAAAAAACGGCAACCGGTGCCGGGGATCTAACACCTCTGTCCGGCGTGGAAGCCGATTGCGCTGATGATTGAACTACGGATCCAGTACGCAGAAACGGGAAGAGTAGAAGCAGGTGGTGTGAGAAAGAGCTCGGAGTGGAGAGGTGTAGAAAGGGCAGGAAAGAGAGCAGAGACAGGTTGTGTAGAAAGAGCGCGGGGAACGAGGAGGACTGAAAAGGGCAGGATATCGCGCTTCCCCTCTCTTGGTGACCCAGAATATTCAGCGCTAAGGCTCTGTATCCGGGTTATGCCTATGGAAGCGCGCGCAGCGTCAGAAAGAGGCAATGGTGTGGCGTAATATCTGTTGTCATACAAAACCCTGCTTTACGCACCACTTGATATAAAAGCACCACCCACCCAGGCATGAGAGCCTAAGGGTCATCCTGCTCTTTGGCACCACCCGAACTAAGAGAAACCCCATAATGCTATAGCATTCGCATTTAAACGTGATTGGCCAAATGAACATGCATGCAGCCATTTTTTCTTTCTTTTTGCACTGAAAGCTGATGTTCACTTACAGTATATACTGCACTGCGAGACACTCACTGGCCATACATAAAATAGGGAGGAGGAAATAATTTCAGGATATGCATAACCAACAAGGTATATGAACAAATCATATTTTAGCAACTTATTTAAAACATTTGAAATCTTGATAAATCATGTGGTTTCATCGGTTCTCCGAATCAACAATCAAATATCGCTCTCTACATATGTCGTGCACATTCCCTTCATATTTGTTATTAGGAAAAATAGTATCGCTTCCGTACGATAATTTGTGTAATCTATCTCTTGTGGAAAGATTTTTTTTTTCAAATACGTGGCAACTGAATAAGATATGCCGCAACATTTACGGTATTAGTCAGGTGTCATGAAAAAATTACGTGAAAGACACGTAGCGCTCAGTGTGAAATTTAACTTTTTTAATAAATCACTCTTTTTGTATTTTCGCCCAGAGCTGTTGTGCGTCATGTCGGTGAACGTCGAATTTGTCTTCTACGCCACTGTGTTGTGTTATGAGAAATTTAGTATGTTTTTAATAAAATATGAGCTTTCGCTCTGCAAGTCGGACAATAGAAAGCAAAACATGCCTCGCCTGTCTTAGCGCATCCGTGCGATATTCGCATTGTTTATTCGGAAGCGACGGTGTTGAGTCTAGTGCGGGGAAGCTAGGTTTGAACTCGAAAACTTCTGCGCCGGGTACTTGTCGTTGGGTGGAACGAAGGAGTCAGTTATGGCTAAGGAACTTTCTTCCATTCCCTCTTATGGGTGGCAATTTTTTTTTCTCTGGGCGTCGGCAGGGGTTGCAAAAGAGACACTTGCAAGACCAAAATCGGATGCGACTCTATCGATTCATGATGACTCGCTGCCCGCGTCCGCTGCACTCACAATTCCTTTCCTGGTGGAGTTTCCACCTTTGTTGTTGCATCTTGTTTCGGTATCTTGTCTGCTCACGGCTTAAATTTGCCAGCAAATAGAGTAAGCGGAATTTTTGTTTTTGAACCTTAACATATATGATATATTTTGTCAATGGGTACGAAATTTCTAATAGGAATTTGCCATTTAAAGTGAACAATAACAAGGAGAATATTCAAATTTTAGATAAATAATTTTCTAATTAACTCTTTACACTTTCTGTCTGACTTTTATAGTGGTGAACATGCCTTATCCCGAAGCATTCAGTTTTCTATTTCGTGTCCCCTTTTTATCCATTTGCCGTTTTATAAAGAAACAGCCTGTGAAGTAACATAACACGACATAGTAGCTCAGGAAACACCCTCGACGTTCACGGAGGGTACATAATAGCTCAGCTTAAGTAAGAACAAAATATTCGTATAAAAATTAATATATGAAAATTTCCCCACTACTTGCCAATAAATATGGTCTGAACAACGATTCACCTACTCTGCATATTTGGATATTATCGCTCTTCTACCTTCGTGCTATATGAACATTATCTCGATTGGATTGCGTAATCACACAGCACAAATGTATTTATGTCCAATTTAAAATATCTGAAGTTTCACAATTTCCTGTATAATGTTGCATTCATCCACCGTTTGATGGCAGAAAGTTTTCAAAGCGCTGGCTATTACAGTGCTGCGATCAAATGCTGTAATTACATTGAGGCCGGAGATGCAGAAACCCATCACACGTTGGTACAGTGGTGGACTGATGGGTTTCAACGATTCTAGTGCCAGGGCGCATAAACTCCGTCATTCGAATACACAGATATCCATCGAAACAACCGGTTTCGAGTACAAGTGCGTTCATTCGATGCAAAGACTTTCCGCAGAAAACAGTTGTTTCAAAGTCAGTGCAAAAACTATAGCTTCGTTAGTTGCTTTAGAAGGACGAAAGATAAAAGTGACTTTCGGTTGCCTAATATAACTCTCACGGATAGCCAGAAATGCTGTCATTATTACAAGGGATCCTTTTCCTGCTTCAGGTTTTGGAGGAACCGACATCCTCGATGAGTTTGAAGTTTGAAGACACTGGGAGTGTCCTCAAGACCATCGAAGACATACCTAAGCAGTTCACCCTTTCGTTTGAGTCTGGGAACGACTTCATGGACGTCTTCGTGCCTACAGATTGCATCAAGGACAACAATGCGCTGTTCAAGACTTTTCTGGACTCCCGAGCGAAACTGGTCACGTTGTGGACTGATGGCAAGATGCACTTTAAACTTTGCCAGTATAAGATCTGCGACGCATCTAGAAAGTCGTTTTTTAAGATAATTTACTTCTTATGCCGCCAATACGATATTGATAGTCTATTTAATAGCCTTAAAACAGACTACTTCATGTCTGCTTTCGTCGTGGCGGAATACGTGAAACATCCCTGGGAAAATTATCGAAAGTTATTTACAATTCCATTTCTGCCACCTTACCCCAGAGCCAGCGGAAGATATGTGATGAGCTTCGACAATGGCAGTCTCTACTTGACTAGCGAGTTTGCAAGAAAAATAATTGAACCCCAGACTCTTGCGAGGAATCTGTTGTTGGAACGGCAACGGACGCTAAATGGGAGCTTTATACACCTCGTATGTTTAGGCATTTACGCCTGCCAGCATCCAAGCTTTAACGTTACATTAAATCTCTTAATGCACCGGAACGCTTCGATTAGCGTTGATCGTCACTTCAACAGTAATGAGCCGCTGTCTAGCTCATTCATAAATAGTTTAAACAATCGTGCAGATAGAGACACGGATAGTTTATTTGACGCGCTTCATCATTTCGGATCGGCTGGCTTTTCATTTTATGTTTGCAAGCGTGATCCTGTTCCCAGGGAGGCAATATTTATCTTGCCATTTTGTTGGGAGGTATGGGTAGCGCTTCTCGCGTCTTGTCTGTTACTCGTTTTGACGTATGCCTTAATTGCGAAGGTTATGCTCAAGGCGAAAGTGAATATTTTCCACTTTATATTTCCCATGGTGGCAGCGTTCGTTCAGCAGAGCTTTCAGCTCCACAGAAGCCTGCTGAGCACTTCTCTGTCCAGGTTATTGTATGGCATAATGGCCTTAATGTTTGTTGTCATGTCGACAGCTTTCAAAGGCCGTCTCACGTCTCTTTTAAACGACCTTCCTCTCAAAGGAGAGGCCACTCAGTTCGAGTCGTTAAAGCACCTCGTTGGTACAGGACATCGGCTATGTTTCCTTGAAAATCCAGGGACCCTTGGTGCATCTCGACAACTAAATATCTTTAAGGAAAATGGCCCAATCCGGAGGGGAAATCAATGCTACCAAACTTCGAACTCGGCATTACATAGTCCTCCCTCGATTAAAATTTCTGCTGACGGAAAGGACACCTTCTTCACCTACAACTCGCGAACAGGTCGAAGCGAGGATTTGAGGCGAGAGCTTCTCAGAAGGGGCTACGTCGAGAACGAAGGCACCGTGTTTTCGTACCCCATTGGACCGGAAATGAGGTCATCTTCAGTATACCGGCAGGACTTCGGTACAACATTGTGTCGGGCGATTGAAGCGGGCCTATACGAAAGGTATGCTGCCCTTGCGGAGTACAAGAGCAGGTACTTTCATGAGAGTATTTCGAAGCACGCCGAAGAACTGGTTTTGAAGTTCAGTGATCTCAGACCTTTTTTTATGGCTTGGTTATTGGGTATGTCCTTCTCACTTTTTGTGCTGATTAGTGAGGTGACTTTATCACGTTTGGAATGTCGAAATCGTTCATATTTCGCGAGAATTATTCGGAATCAACCTTCAAAGCACGGAATACGAATCATACGCCTTACAAAAAAAAATCGTGGTCGCGTTCTTACAATGTACTGAAGATAAACTCTAACATGGTTGAACTAGATGGCGCTTATTTTTTGCGAATCATTTAAGTTCATTGTTTGAAACTTTTTAATATATACAGTAATATTTTCAATTATTTCCCTAAATATAAGTAGAAATATGAAATGTTATTTAGTATTCATACTTGTACCTTGCAATTTATGTTTGATTTGTATGCACATGACCTTTTCACTATAATTCCATAACTTGAATTTTATAACTCCGATGTATCCGAAATAATGTGGAACATAATTATTCTGTCTGAAACCCTGAACGGCGATTTGTTCTGGGTTTTCCGATTGCGTGACGGCTATTTTTATGATATTTGTACACAAATTTCTTCCTCTTCTGTCCAAAGCTTATGTTGAATTATGTTAGACTGTTAACCTTCCTCCATTTTCCGGTGAAAGTGGAGTATTCTGCGTACTGAGCCACTGACTGCGAAACGTACATCTCATAAAACGGGCGAGAGAGAACTGATAGTAGGATATATTCAACAACTTTTAAAAACGTACTTATCACTGTAATACACAGAGAGTTGTTATCAACGGTACATAAGTCTCAATCGGTTCCTATACTTTATTATAAAAAATGTTATGTCCACGTACGTATGAGCAATAATCTCCTTTCGAATGGAAACGTTTCTCACTGCCGTACCTTAATTTCAGTGGTCGAGCACTCGTCGAAGCTTCTTACGAGATGTGTGTCACAATTGAATAAACCATACTACGCCATAAACGTTCTGCCAATGTAAAAGTGACGTCAAAGATGGGCATTAAATGCGTCTGAAACGATCTACATATTTTCTTCATAATCTTGTTTGCGCCCATCCCGCCTTTCGGACAGAAGGCAAACGCAACTTCCAGCACATGAGAGTATTCGCACTATAAGAAAAAGTGATCACAAGACATCTAACACGAGCCTGTTATTGACCTAAACAGATTTAATTTTCAGCCTGATATGCAAATATATGTGCTCTGTTCATGTTCAGTTTGTGCAAGCACATGCAAATAATACACCCGCTAGATATGTTGACTGCTGATAGTTAAAATATTTTATTGCAGTAGCAAATAGGTACATTATTCAGTTATTGCATACATTGCCATTAGCGCCACACTTATAACCTGTACTATTTATGCTGCTGTGATGAACTAACCAACCTCGTTTAAATTTCAAAATACCTGTTGTCACCCAGCTGTTGAGATAGGAGTTCGAACTCTACACTGGCTCAAAGGTAAGACGTTTTTTTGTTTTTTTATCCTAAACGGATACAGTTGTAATTGGTGTAATATTTCTGCAAAAGTTAATCTTCATGCAAAAGTTAATCTTCAGTGGACTATAACTAATCCCAGCTTCTTTGCCCCAGGTTTGTTCGCGCAAATAGTCTGCCGAGCATAATGAAAGCAGTGTCACCGTAGCATGCGAAAACGACTCCCATTTCAAGTGTATACAGCTTGAAACAGAGCTCCATAGGAACTATGCCAAACCGGTCAATGTGTCAGAAATATTAGTCTATAAACAGCAAATTCTGTGCTTGCACACCAATTATATCTAAAAAAACGAGAGCAGCCGGATGACCCCTGGCCCAGTGGAAACTGCGTAAATTAGACGGGACCAAACAACAAGCGTGTGTAACTCCATTTCTGGTAGCACACATCCGTGCGTTGACAAGTTCCGTAATATACTCTCCTCGAGCGCAACACACAAGCCAAACAGTTCGCATGGTTCCTAACTCGTTGTTCCTTCGCTTGCCGCTTCGGCAAGCAATAGAATCACGCAACACGGGAAAGTGGTATTTATACTTCGACCAATCATGGGCTAACCGCAGAGGCTACAAGTGCGAGCTGGTAGCTTCGACAGATTCTTCCCCAGTACGAACACTCGAGCGGCGGAGCAGGGAACAAAAGCGGGGTGCTCGCACTTGCAGGATAGCATGACACGGTGACACCTGTGACTTGTGGATTCTGAAAGTTGCATGTTTCTTTTCACTGCGCTCTGCGAAACCGGGTGTCAGCGAAGATCCCGACGTCTTCTCTTCGATTAAGTTGGCGCTCACTCACCAGTCGTATTTTTATCCAGAAAGAAGCGCGGAAGCGGGACTACTGTCTCGATTATCAGTTCGATTTGAATAGTTCCTTGGTAGCCTCAGTCAAGGCGTCCACGCCTTGGTCCCCCAACGATCATTGCTGCTGATTTGCGATTGACGCCATTGTCAACGAGACGGCGAGATTGAACGATTCTATTTCCCGATTTGAATGTCGTTTTCAATATTGTGACGTTGCGGTTCGCTGATTGGTCAACATGCTGTCACAAATTTAGTTTACGATCTAAGCGCGGGGGATATTCGGCGCTGGCGGCGGCCTTTGCTCCGCCTATTGGCCAAACTCTCCCAATACACGGCTCTGGGTAGAACTCGCCTGGAGCGCACGCAGCGCCCCTACCAGCCACTGCCTCGGCCAGGTGCTCCGAGTGGGTCGTTCATATTGCAGGAGACTGCATAAGGCGGGAACTACAGAACTTAACAGTTGCAAGCATTGTTTCTTTCTATTTCTAGAATTCTACGGTCACTAAATGCCAAACAAGAATGAGTTAGAGCGCCTCATCTTGAGCACCACATTTAACATACAGTGCTATGAAAGGTTGCTCTATTTTTGAAAACTGATTTTGATTTGCCGCAGGCGAACGTTTTTTGTTTCTCGTGATAGTTAAACAAAGCCGTAAGCACAAATCCACTCAAAAAACAATGTTTCCTCTCTGCTTTTTTTAAGTACATAGAGGTACGTTTTGATATTTATGTTGCCTACCGGTAAGATTACAATATACACTGGTGTCAACTTCTACTGAGAGCCCTGGAGATATAAACCCACAAAAACAAAGTACCTAGTAATTAAAATACCACAGAAGAAAATCAAATTAGAGGAACAAACCGTCTGAATTGAATATATTGAATCAATAAATACAACTAATGCTAGCCCTATTCCTGTAAAAATGTATTTTAAACTTTCAATGTGAAATTGGATCAGACGTATAATGCCGGGGTCCTACTATGGCGCCTAACGGAAACAACCGACCCTTACATGCATTAACTACATAATTTGCCAAAAAAAAACACGGACGAAACGAAGGAAGATCCGCAGAGGACACAGCATAACTTTCAACTGAATGCTTTATTTAATTTGTTTATATATATATAGATAAAAACTGACACTTGCTGGCAGAACACTGCAAGATAAGGTCAACACACACTCCCTCAGAAACCAGCATCGCTGGCTCTACAGCAAGTGAAATTCCTTGTCAGACAATGACAATCATAGCGTGCTCACACAAGACTTGCTGTCGTGGGATTTTATCAAGAAGGCCACCTGCCAGCTTACTGTTTAAATTGTTAGTGCAAGCCCGAATTTGAAAATACTAATGTTATGGTCCATTACAAGACAACGAAAGAGAGGGAAATTCACATTGCACTCGTAATAATATCCCAGGATAACAACTTATGTAAGCGCACCCACGTTGCCATTATCTGAGAAAGAATTTAACTATCTGCAGAGCCAATGACGCTGGCTTCTGAAGGAGTTTGTTTGGCTTTACCTTAAGCCCGTTTCACATGGTGCGATCTTGCTTTCGAATTTGCACCTGTGTAGTCGGGCACAGTAGCTGCCCCTATGCTTTCATTTTGCGGGACGAGCGAAGTCGGAATAGCAAAATCGCAAGTAAAATCGCACCATGTGAATCAGCTTCCCAGTGTTCTGCCAGTTTGTGTCGCTTCTTATCAGTATATATATATTTTTAGCAAAATAAGCCATTAAGGTAAAAGTTACGCCGTGTCCTGTCTCGGACACAATAGGTAAACAGTCATGTCTTGATAATATAAATACTCTGCTACATAAAAAACGTTATCGGAAATGAAATTGGTAAATACCTGCGTTTTGTTCTGCTATTAAAGACAGCTCACATTCTGGATGATTTTGGGGAGGACCGAGCGTGTCTATATATATGAGACATCAATGTATCGAATTTTCTAGTGTTGAAATTAATGACTGCATGTTTTGAAGTTACGTAGCAGGGTTCTGCGCAGTACAGCAATGCGGAGCGGTGGCATAGCAGGAGTTTGTGGCTGCGGAACACGCCAAAGGAAAATGACATCTGATGTGGACAATCACGGATATGTGACATTAGAGTCACCCATCAAAGAGACCTTCATGTTGCCATGGCTGTGAACGTCAAGAGGGTAAAAGTTGATATCTGCATAAAAACTTTAAATAATAAGGCGCGTGGAGGGGGAGACAAGAATAATTGTGTCATTGGAGCCCACAAGATCTCTTTAAGCACTTTGGGTCAACGACTCAAGGAAAGGAGGGACTTGAAAGCGAGACAGAACACACTCCGATGCACGGCAAATTAAGACATTGAGAAAGCACCACAAATGTTGTTTGGAGATGTCAGGGCACGCAGCATTCCTGTGTGAGGACCAATCTTCTAAAATAATGTAAAATATTTTCTTTACTCTTCATGTGAAGAACTTCACTGCAAGTGGATAGCTATATATTACCTTAAGGGCCAGTATGGTATAAGAAAAAATACCATCTGGGGGATGGATAGATAGATGTAAGCGGCTGTACCCTTCATAACGGGCAGTATTGCCAGCGTATGTGATGGGAATATTATGGCGGGAGTGGCAGTGTCGAAAGACTCAGTCAATGGCTCAACGATCAGGTTGCACCAAGTATGAAGCAAACGGTAGTTTCAGTGCAAAGGAATTGTTTCTCATGTGTCAAAAGCAACACTGGCAAGCGATTCACACCAAGGGAACAGTTCTCAAGGCAGGTAGCAGAACAGGTCCCAGATTGCAGTACTATTGAAGGCAAACACGAATGGCTCCACAAAAATGCATTCTTAGTGACGGCAAAGTTTAGAATGCCAAACTGGATGAAGAATTGCCCTCAATTATATCATCATACAGGGACGTAATATGAAATCATGGCTGACTCGGGATCTCTCTGTCTTTGTCTCTGGTGGCTCATGAACTGAGTTGCCGAGTTTGCAGGTAAGCGCCCCACCGTTAGCCTATATGGTGGCACGTGCCGCTTAGCAATATCCGGTTCAATTCTACCAGCCAACCAAGATATCCAAGCTGTAGTCGTTAGACGAAGGCATAATTTAAAGAGTAATCTATGTGCTTCCGATCTTTCCTTCAAGCTCAAAAGACATCTAAACACTTTGAGAAGTGATTCCGCAACACCCACGACCACAGCCAACTGGACGCCACCAGAATGCCTAATGCTGGCCTGAGATAAAAAATGTTTCCGCACCTATGGTGACAAGATTTCACCAAGGAGGAGCATAGACGACACACGGCGATGGCCCTTTTAACAAGTTTGGAATGGGCAGAATCATACCCTAAGAGCCCAATCTTGGACAGGGCTCTATACGACCAAAACACATGCGAGGCCTGAATCCTAAGGGACATGTCCAAACATTGCACAACACCCTCAGAGGGGATCTCTGGCTCGAACCTCAGGCCCGGAGAACATACCAAAAACAGGTCGACCATAACCGTGACCACCTCCTCGTTATCACCCAAACCTTGACAAGATCTTAAAACAATAAGCTAACCATCCACATACACTAGAGCCTTCAAAATGCGCTTGTCTTTCGTAGCCATAGCTCGATCACACATGGCCAAATAAATGTCGCTAGGAACCCGGGTGACACTAGATCCGGTGCTACTTCCGCTCTTTTGCAAGAAAGTAGAATCCTCAAACGTGACATATGTGGAAACCAAGTAAAGACACTACAACTCTAACAATGAGTCAATCGCAATCCCAGCTGCGCTAGAGACGACAACAAACCCGCTCACGTCAATACATTCCTCAACAGCCTGCATAAGTTTGCTATGGGGTATCAAATAGAACATATCCTTTACATCCGAGGACATACGGTCGCAAGACCCCGAGTTCTCTTTTAACAGAAACTCAACCAAAGCCTCAGAGCTACAAATATTTAGATGATCCTCTAACCTAAGGGACGACAGTTGGCGCAGAAGGAAAGATGACACAAGTAGCTGCCACGAATCGTTTTGGGATTCATTGCAGCTTTTGGTGCTGTGAGTCGCCTCGGGAGGACGCCTCTCTTTAGGTATGATGCTACGCCGTTTCTAAGGACGAGAGTGCGGCGGTGCGGTTACTTGGTAAGTTCCCGCTCGAGGCGGCTCAGACCACCGAGTTTTTGTGGGAACGGGTAAGGGTGTCCCTTGGAAGTCCTGGAAAGAAACAACAGAACGGTCGCAGGGACGTGGTGCTGTTGGGGGATATTGTGGCGCCGGTAGGAGTACTGCAAGTTTTGAAAATGAGTCCCACGTTTGCGAGCGAGGTGACGGTGAAAAGTCAGGACCTGCTCACTTTAGTTAGGAATGTGGCTGCCAGGGCTGACGAAGCCGATAGAAAAACATGCATTTAGAGAGTGTAGAGCCCTTGCCTGTCGTGCTGAGGTGTCGCACAGCTGGGCCCAATGACAGTAGGGTTGTATCTTTTGGCCTACAAGGCCTTAAGTTAATGCTCACTGATAAGGAAGCTGGGTTCGCCCTCGCTCCCGTAGGAGTGTTTTCGAATAAGGCTGGGAAGGACATTAGTAAGAGTTTCAGAAAGATTGAAAAAATGTCCTTGAGAAAAGTGAAGCAAAGGGCTGCGCAGTTGTGTCAGGATTTCGGTCCTGAGAAACTTAGGGTGTCAATACAAAAAAAAAGGTCCCAGCCTCAAAATGTTTTTTACTGTTAAGTCGCACACGGATTCCATGCCGTTTCTGGTGATTGTCAAACAAAATGTACTTGGCAGGGGCCCATGGAGTCCTTTCTGAGTAAGAACTTTTTGCTCCTACATTTGCAAGACTGTTTCCGTGATCACAGGTAAGCGAGCGTTGTTGATTTCCTGAGAGAGGGGAACCCGGGTGCGTGTGATGCACTGTCTTATGACTTTGAGGACTTGTTCTATTCTCTATCTCAACAAGAGATGATCATCGCGGTAGTGTGGTGCGTTGAGGTTTCGGGTCAGTTTTGTTTCAAAATGCCTGTAGAGTGAGTGTTGACTTTGTTAGGGGTGGTGTGCTTTTATTTCAAGTCAACGTGCGTCGTCTAAGACGGTTCCCAGTTTTTGCAGAAGCAGTAGTTTGAATTAGGTCTAGCGTTTCCTATGCGCTGAGCGACATTTTTTTTCATATGGCGATAAAGGCATTGCAAGCGATTTTGGTGGTGATGTCATCCGAGTGTTTAGATACGTCAGTGATTACGTGCATGGTGCTGTTTCGGAGCAAAGGTTGTGTTCAAAGCAGAAGGTTTTTTATTGGGAGTATTTCAGAGTTTTATAAATGGCAAGCATGTGGGTTGAATTTCACGAGAGAAGACCCAGTAGATCGTTGCTTACAGTTTTTAGATAGCAAACTTCAAATTTTTTCTAGACATGCGCAATTGGTATTTCGAAGCGAAAAGAAACGAGGGTCAGTTCGCTTCCTATCGAATTATTTGACAAAGAGTCGGCATTCCTGAGCAGGTTTGACACACGCGCGGTGTGGTGACTTGGTGATACGTGGTACTTGTCGATTTGGATTTTCTTCCTTTAAATTACTTTAAATCAGTTGATGGTCAGCGCTCTCTTTGTGCACTTTGCCTTTTTTTCTTCCGCTTTTGAGGCCTTGTTTTACGTTTTCGTGAAACATGTACCACCAACTCGCCCAAACTTCCACCATATTACCTGAGTGCCTGTATTGCAGAAAAGTTCCCCTGCTCAACTAGAGTCACGTGGTGTATGGATCGTGAATGGAATTCGACCTGCGAACAGGTGACGAAGGCGTTGGTCGTCTGCCAATATCCTGCCTTTCCGTCTGGTTTCCTCCTTGTCAAGCGAAAATTCCGTGATGAGTACTTGCGACGATTCTCCGCGAAAGCCGTCCGCCATCCAATTGCGAATGCTCCCCATGGCTTCAGATGAACCTTCTCTGCCATCTAGACTATCAATATTACCAGAGAGGTGTGGCAACACACTTTCGTAAACGGAACAATTATTTTAGTTAATAATTTTCAGTGAAAAATTGAAGATACAAAAATGCGATTGAGAAAGAGGCTAGCACTTCGCAAAATAAATGTGATGGCGGGCGACTTCACAATTTGAAGATTCGCGCACAAAACAAAATAACTCAAATTTACGTTTCTCTGGGTCGCCGGAGTACTTCAGTGCCGATTTGACTAATATCGTGATCACAGCACGTTCTTGATATATTTGTCCATAAAATATGAAGCGTTAAAAAAAACGCAAAACAAGAAATATATTTGTGGCAAACCTCTTATGTCCATACGTAAAAGACGCTACAATGCGGACGGAACCAGTCAGAAGGAGTAAACGCAGACGATTATTTTGTTTGTTTTGATTCTGCACCTGTTCTCTCAAAGCTGAACCAATAAAAAAAGATTGCGGCGGCTTAGCTTGGCTATGCCAGGATATACGTAGCGTGAGCTTATGCGCACAAAATGAGAGTCGCTATCAAGCGGCTAAGGTTCAGCGCCGGACTTGGCTACTGCGCAACGGAGGCGCACAGCTGGGCACGCGGCAGCGCCAGAGCGTCTGCCGCGGCTATGACGTCACTCCTCTGGAATGCGCAGACCGGCGAGGCGGGCGCGGCAATCGCGGCGGCGGCGGAGCGCCCTCCGCCGCCGCCGCCGCCGCGATTGCCGGCGGCGGTTTCGCGTGGCTCTCATAATGAGCCGTGCTCATTATGCGAGCCATGCTCATTATGCAAAGCGCGCGGCGGCGGCGGAGGAGCCACCGCCGCCGCGCGTGGCTCGCGCGTGGCGCGTGGCCGCGCATGGCGCGTGGCTCTCATAATGAGCACGGCTCATTATGAGAGCCACGCAAAACTGCTCAACCTCGGCCAGTGTAGCTAACGCTACAAAACAGAAAAGGTGAGTTACGCTTTTGACACATCTTGATGTCCCATTAGCTCACAGCGTTGGCTGCTCCTGGACTTACGATGAAACGAAGTATATACACCACTCACCCCTAAGCTGACAATGCAGTGGGAACTATGCGCTCTCCGGACCAATCAGCGGTTTCCGTTTTATCACTGGGCACCGTTTTGTGCGCGTGGGTAAGTAAGGAGTGGGATCACGTGTGGAAAAATGGACGAATGTGGGGTCCAACGAGCCCGTAGATTCCACTGCACTATCACCTTAGGGGCGAAGGATGGTAACTGAAGAATTTCTGGCGGCCCTTGAATTATTATTGAACCTTGAAATATTAGTTATACCCAAGGGCACATTCCAAGCTTGTTAAAAGAGGCATTGTAAAACTCTGCCTAAAAAACTCACTTGAAAAATATTGCAAGCACACTGTCCATATGAGTTTCAACACGCAAATATCGCGGTTGATTTCAGCGGGCTACCCCACATCTTTATTAACTTCAGTGGCCGAAGTCCTACTCAGGGAGGTTAAGCAGGAAGGAGCTTTCACACGCAGAACAAGAGACCGCACCACAAGGCCAGTCATAGTTCCCTACATCCACAACCTGTCCCACAAGCTCAAGAAACTGGCCAATAGAGTCAACGTTGACGTTGTATTCTCCGCGCCGAATAAACTTGCTACCTTGTGCAAGACGTTGAATGGGACATCTAGTCGACCAGTTGGGTGCATCAAAAACCACCAGACCAAGTTCGTGTCCTGCAATGAAGGAGTCATCTACTCCTTCTCCCTAACATGTGGCAAGCGTTACATCGGACAGACGGGTCGCTGTCTAAATGACTGACTTCGAGAGCATAACAATACCGCCAAAAATGCCAATTCAGGTCATTTAGGCATCCACTGCAGTGATTGTGGATGTTCTCCCTCCTGGACAAATGCACCATTCTGGGACGGAGCAGGAACAAACTGACGCGAGAAATAGTAGAAACCGCTAACATTGTAAGGCTAGATAGAATATGTGTTAGCACTCCATCGCTAGCCGTAACAGAAAAAGAGTTGAACTATTTAGAATAAGCACAGTAGCAACGTCCACTGTAAAGGGGATTCATTATTTTTCTTCCTTCTATTTTTGTTTTTATTTCATTTTTCTTTTCTTTCCTTTTTTCTTTTTTCATACATTCCTCGGGTTTTTTGGGGTTCACCTTCATTTGCATCAGAGTGAAGGAAGATGAAGATGATGCATAATATATTCGAGTTGTCAGTCAGCGCTGTGTGAGAGTTCTTTCTTTGTGTTCTTTTTTTGTGTGCGTGAAAGTACTTTTAAGTGTGTCTGATCTTGTGCGCTGAGAAGCAGTATCATGAATAACCAACTCGCCCAAGCTGAAGTTCTGGCATTATTACTTTTGGTCACTCCTAAAGGGACAATAAACCAGTTCCTACAATAATCTATGTATGGTCATAACTCAGTCTATGAGATCGAAACATCCTAAAAAGACTACAACATTAGATTCATACCAGGCCGATTTCTCCATTCAAATTGGTATTAAAAGGTCGACTACCTCGGAGCTAGTGCAGACAAGAGGTGGCACCGTTGCACAAGAAAGAGCAAGGCCAGCCCCTTCCTCGTCCGGCTGCTTCATCTGGCGTCGATCTTTTAATAGAATGCTTAATAGGGAAATCAGCCACGCCTGAAAGTAACGTTCGGTTTTCTAGAATATCCTATACTGAGTTATGACCATAAATAGACTATTGCGGAAAGTCGTTTAGTGTCCATTTTAGACGCTCGTGGGATAGTTTCTTCATGGACAATGTAACCATCTGTTCTATGAATGATCTTTGCGTCGAAATAACGCAGTGTTACGTGGGACCGTGAGCCCTACTGCATATACAGTTGCATTCGGGTGACCGAGTTTACATATGCCCTTTAGAATATTTCACAGGATTAGAACGGCAGGGCGTGTGTTTCAAGCACCCCTCCTCCAGCACGTGTTTCGTGCCTTCCGCCGTGGTTTGGGTGTGCGTGCAGCAGAAAGGCTCAGGTGCAGCGAAGCCCTATTGAATATAAGAATTTCTCGAGCTCGATGCGTTACAACCGAAGGACCTTCCTACTGTTCTCGTCCTGCCCTTGATTCTAGGCTCATCGACATCAATAGTCCCTCCCACCGTTCTCTACTTTAGCGGAACGAACGCCGCCCTCGTCTTTTATGTCCATCCCTTATTTATATTTTATCCCCTACCAGCACGCTCTTCATTTCAAGGTGGCCTCGCCTTCAGCGGTTGATTTGATAAAGTGGAGAGGTGGGGAGCCCGAGCTCTGGCTCGCCGACTATATCTGTGAAGGTATCAATAAATGCAGCCTCTTTCCACTCTCTCTACTATCTCCCGTAAGATCTCGATATAATTGCAGTCGCTTACGACGACCCTTGAAACGGTCCTGTCCTGAAGAATCGTGTCGGTCCGGGGTTTTTCATGTTGGAGTCTAAATATGCGTCCAGCTCATTTTCTGGTACAAGCAAGAAAACATTTCGGTATCAAATATGTAGGGGAGATAAAAAGGAAAGTGGGCGCGTAGAGGAATCAATATAATGAACCCTATTTCTTTGGAGGTACCGTCACAATTTGCGAATTCGGGACACCATTCTTTATATATCGATTTTTTTTTTACTTAGGCCGGTCTGTTGTGTGTCCCTGGGTGAACGTGGAATCTATTTTTAAGCTACTGTGTTGTACTTTCTTCCCTATTGGGCAGGAGATCGAACTATAGGGGGCGCTCTGACCCGTTTGTTGTCCCCATACTCGGTGTTTACTCAACACAAGGCCTGTGCACATGCCCAGAGGCCTTATGGGCATGTCCACGTCATCTTCTACAATAGAGCGCGGGGCACAGTTTAATGTAAAAAAATACTAACAATCGACGAAGCGACGTTAAGTGACGGATCTATCCTCAGAGAATGCGAGCTTGACCCACTTCGGCTTTTGTGCTGAGCTGGGATCGTGCATGCTGCATTGTTCATGCAGGCCGGAGTGGAAACAAAAGAGTCCCTCCTCCCCTCATCAGAGAACACGAACTCCAGCCGAACACTGACGCCACGTTCGGTTATGTCGGCCGAGCGCTGATTCATTGTATTTGTTGTCCCCATCCGTGTAGTTCTAAAGTTAACCGCTTGGGGCGTCACGGTCGCTCCTCCTCCCCAATACAGGGTGCTTTTTTTTCTAAGCGTAACATATTAAACAATAAAAAGCCGCGAAAGATGATCTTTACAGGTTTGTGCAGGTGAGTGATATGGCCAGGGGACATAGTATAGGAGGCTATTTATAACGCTCAGCCAACTAATATTTATAATTTGTTAAGCACATTTTAGTTAGTAAAACTTTTCATATACGGTTTCATTTAGACACTTAAGCCCCATCGAAGACCACTAAATTAGTATTTTTAGAAAGACTTTGAGTGCCTGAGAAGCCCAGAAGTACGCGAAACTTACCATTCGTGAAGCAAGAGCAAGGCTACCAGTGCGGTAATGCGCCCACGCGATTTACCCGTATCTAGTCAAAGCCCCAGTCTTGTACATGTTGCACGAGTGCTACATTTAGCGCGCTTCTGATCCAACCATCCAACAAGTAAGAACATCCACCGAGTCAAAAAGTTCATTAGTTCACATGACGTCAGAGTCAGAACGTCTATCTAGTCAAACATCCACCGTGTCAAGACGTCTATCGAGTCAAAGTATCCAAAGTCAAAACGTCTGTATAGTCAGATCATCCATCAGAGGCAGAGCATCCATCCGAGTCAAATAATAATAATAATAATATTATCACCTTTATTTTTTCCAACAAAAGCATTGTTGAAAAGGCGACAAGGAAGAAAAGCTGTGAAAAACAGCTTGACGAGCCCCGAGCCTCCTAAAACAGCAGTCGCAGTACAGGCACCAAAGAAATTATACAAAAATAAAACACGATATCTGCACTACATATATAAAATCCAATTACAAAAGAGAACTAAAGCTATACAAGATGAGAAGCATATTGATGCAATTTACACTATAGTGAAAACATATCCAGAACGTTAGATCCTCGCTGAAATAAACGCGCAAAAAAACATTAACTCAACATATTTGAGCGCTTATCGCGGACTATTTGGCTCGAAATAAACATTGTGTTATATACTAGTCGATGTCGTGAGATCTTTCATATTTACGGAGTGGGTCCTCGCGACACAAGGAGCCGCGTGAAAAATAAAGGAGAGGACTGCTGTGTTCTGAAACCACTACACGTCTCCATATTGTCTCGTCGGCTCCGGAGTCTTGGTTTATAACAGTGGCGACAAACCAGGACATTGAAGACACCCACAGCGAGGGAGATCCTTCGTCCATCCTTAGAGCGCACCAGTCTGCGGGTTTTTCAAAGATGAATCACCAGCTGCCAAAGTTTGACGAAGACAGGGAGAAATGGAGTACGTACCTCGTCAAGGTAGAGGCTTACTTCGAGGGCAATAAGGTTACAAATAACGCGAAGAGACGAGCATTGCTCGTAGTGGCACTAGGTCCATAACACTTCGAGTAGTCTGTGGAAGAGTGGCTCCACAAAAACCTAATGCTCTAATGTATGCTGAGGTGGTAGCAGCTCTAGATGCGCACTACGATCCGAAGCCAAACGAAATATCTGAGAGCTTTAGGTTTTTGAATCGTTGTCAAAAAGAGGGAGAGTCGATTCACGAATTCATAGTCGAAATCCACAAAATAGTGGATAACTGCAATTTTTCGGCAATGTTGGACAGAATGCTGAGAGACAGGATCGTCTGTGGCGTGCGGTCAAAGAACCTTCAGAAGCAACCGCTGTCAAAAATTGAACTGACACTAGCAGATGCAGAAGCGCTAGCCGTAGCGGCTGAAGCTGCTGAATTGGACGTCAAAAGAATGACTTGGGACGAACCCTCGGAAGTGCTCAGGATGAAGGTCCAAGGAAAGAGGTCCGAAAAATTTCGCCCATGACAACACACAAGGGTTTGTGAGCACTGTGAAAGCCGAGAGCACGAAGGTAACCGCTGCCAGTACAAAGGAACGACATGTTTCCACTGCGGTAAATGTGGTCACTGGGCCCGGAACTGTAAACATCCTGGGCAACAGAGTTCATATTCCAGGCCGCATGTACAAGCCAAAGCACTAGAAGCAGCAGGGAGTTCGTCGGAGGAAACGAAAACCGAAGACGTGCAGATATGGAGCTTGAAGACCAAAACTGTGGATTTGGTTCCAGCAGTACGACGCAAGTTCTCTTGGGGCGGAGTCGATCTGCTGATGGAAGTAGACACTGGATCACCCGTCTGTGTTATCTCGCGGGAGGTCTACACTCAGCACCATGAACGCTGGCCTAAGCTTCAACATCACAGGTGAAACTGTCCTGCTACCTAGGAAGAATACCCGTGCTGGGTGAGCTGCACTTGCAAGTCTGGTACCGAAACACCCTAGTAGAGTGCAGTTTGACTCTGTTGAACTGGTGCGGTTCATGTTTGTGTGGATGTGATTTAATTTTCAAGCTGAACAAGGCCGGCACCTCTGTGTTAAGCCTTACAGGCAATGTCGTGCCGCTGAGT
>JAZHYW010069825.1:0-19286 GCA_037355805.1 Ixodes ricinus
GAAAAGCATTGGGTCACGATTTAAGCTGCGCTCTACTGACTCACGGTGTAATATTTTATCGCGCTTCAACAATGTCTTAGCTAGCGCACGTGACTCAGAAAATTTGAAGTACCAAAAAGCGGAATTTGCAGACCTTATATGTCCTATGATAACGCAATTTTTTTCTTAGAGCTGATCTGAGCTCCTTGGAGTACCAGTGCGGATAACGACTTGTGTAAGGACGCTTTTTGGGAACGAACCTTTCAAGTGCATCTACGATATAGTTTGTGAACACTTCAACGGCATGATTTACATCGGTCATACTATATATGAAAGCCCGATCTGCATTATCTAATTGTTGATAAAGGCCAAAGTAATCATCCCTTGAGAAAGCAAGCGACTCACGGTTTTTGTGCTTTACTTTCCCCACAGAAATCATAAAAGAAACAGAAAAAGGAACGTGCCAAACATCCGGTAAAACAAGCGGATTGGAAACAGGCATCAGGCTGTCGATAGGAAAGTTGGCCAAGGCCAGATCGAGCACATGTCCTGCTGAGTTATGAAGACCGTTCATTTGGGTAAATCCAAGAAGGTTAACAAATGAAAGAAGGGCATTCGCTTTAAATGATGCACTATGAGCAGACAGTGTCAGGATGTACCAAAGTTCCAGTTTATTTCAGGAATGTTGAAATCACCAAGTATGAGTATACGTATGTTGATCCACATCCAATGTTATCCCCTAGCATATCTAATTGGTCAGAAAACTTAGATCCGTCGACATTAGGAGGAAAATAAAAAGTGCCTATAAGTAAGCTATTGTTATCACGAAGAGGTATTTCAATCCAAACGGACTCGTACTCGAATTTGAGATCAAACCGGCGAATAGCCCATAAATGTTTCTTAACTGCAATTAGTACTCCGCCACCGAATTTAACGGAAAGTTTTTCGTAATCTCGATCCCGACGAAATACTGTGTATTCGGGAGGGAAATAGTCCAGGGATGCAAATGAGCTATTTAACCAAGTTTCACTTAAAGAAATTATATCGTAATCACCTAGAACAACGTTATTGAAAAAAATAGGAGCCTTCGTACGCAGGCCGCGGACGTTTTGATAAAGCACTGAACAATTCATTTGACAAGCTAGTTGGGCGTTGCTGTGTCACGGACATCATTGCGCCCTGCAACATCGAAAAATGGCCTGAAAAGGAATCCCATTGGCCAAACGTCTGCATTGTTCACTCTGTCGAAGTCATCCTCGTTCACAGCAATGCGAAATGACGAGTAGCTTTCGTGCCTAGTTTTTAACTTAGTGCATGTAAAAGATTTTTCCTTCCAAAACTGCCGTTAGCACCTCCCCAACATCACTACACGTAGTGTCAGGATTGAGACGCGATACAAAAAGCGCCTTGAGCCTTGGTGCTCTAGGGGCTGACGATAGCTTACTGCTTGCGCAGGAACCTGAGGATGGCTTGACTCTTTTTTTCCGTTGGATGAGCGTGAAGCCATCGGCATCTGTAGACGCCTTCGGCACGGTCACCGCGGGCGGCAGTACGGAGGACCCAGCAGCCACAGCAGATGTAGATGTATTACGCAGATGGGCGGAAGTAAAACTGCTTCCGGACGCCTCCAGAGTGGTTGATGCAACGGACCGGCCTGGTGAATCTTTCCCAGAACCTCCGCGAAGCTTGCGGACTCAGGACCGGGTTGCGCAGACGGCGTTGTAGTCGGCCGTGGCTCAACGTTTTGGGCAGTAAAACGACGTAGCATTTCCGTGTTCCTTGACAGATGCAGAAGCAGAGACGCGTTTTCCGCCTTGACCGAGACAACTTCTTTGACGAGAGAATCAACCTTGTCATGTAGTGCCACCAACAAGTCTTTCAGACAGCCACACGCGCTGCAGTTTCCCACAACGGTGCTCACCGATGCCACGTCACAATCATCAGGAGGGCGTTGTTCCGTGATAGCACTAACTTCATCGGAGCCATTGCGCCTCGTGCAGGATTTACACTTGTAAGTGCTGACACCACTCTGCATGAAGTAATCGTAGTCATCTCCCACAACGTCGATGCACTTACAGTGAAAGCGGGTACCGCAAGGCCCCGAACATCGCAGGAATTGCATCCGGCCGATGAACGCTTCGGCGCACGCCGAGCATACGCCCTTCGGTAGGGCATATTCCATCTTTGAGATGAAAGGAAGATTCCATCTCAGAGAGATGGGATCTTCATTAGGTCTTTCATAGCAGAGGTATTGTGTGACAGTTTTATATCTGGCGTGGGGCAGCGCATTTTTGATGCTCTGGTCGGGATAAATGTGCTGAACGTGTTTTCAATATATAATGTATATATAGGTGACTTCTTTGTTATTTTGGGGGTTGTACAGCTATTACTTTCGACAGTCCTGTCACAGAAACAGTTCACTTGATTACTTCAGTCTCAGATGGACTAATATTCACATGGGAATTGCCAACGCATATTTGTATACAGTTTCTGAAGCTGAAGCTTTTTGAAAATAATTATGCTTGCTGAAGCTGCAATTTACGTTTAAGAAAAGGCCTCCTCCCTTTCAGTAGTTACCACTCTAAATTAAACCAACCAATGATTGCGTTCACATGCCTACATGCAGGTATCATTAAGCGTTGCGAGTATAGACTGTGAAAACAATTTTGACCTTCAGGTTGATTGTTTAAATAAAGCTGGTTACCGTCTCACCTAGTTTCTAGTGGTCGCGATAAGCTCCTATAAAAATTAAACATCCGAGGCGGCGAAAACTGTAAAGAGCAAAGTAAGGATGCCAGTGCAGGTAGTGCCCTATACGTATAAGGTGCCGCAGTATTTAAAAAGGTAGCTGCAAGACACACAGTTAATGTTGTGTTATCAGCCCCTTGCAAGCTTGCCAAGATTTTTCGGCCTTTGTCGAGAAAGAAGCATGTCTTGCGTTCCAAGAAACTAGTTGCGAAGTACACTAAATGGGTTAAAAGGTGGTCTACGAAATTCCTTTTAGTTGTGGTCGTGTTTATAGACGACAAACGGAACGTTGCTTTAATGATAGGGCGAGGAGCACAGGCTCGCTGCATGTAACAATTCGGCCCGGGTGTGGGGGTGGGGGGGGGGGGGCACTTCGCGGAGCATTGTTAGCGTTGAGACTGCGAACCGCTATTAGATTTGACTAGTTTGTCAAAAGAGGGAATGAAAAGAGGTAGAGATAAATTGTTGAAGTGTTGTTTATCGAAAACGCGGGTGAAATGTGTGTGAGCAGGCCGTCTGTTCTTCTGGTGAATAAGGAACAGTCTCATCTTGATTGCATCGTATAAGACTGCGATATGTTATCGGTTTACGTCCTGTTATTCCTATGGTGAACGACAGTTTCGTTGACTTAATGTTTTTTTAATCAATTCAGTTATAAGTGGCGCCTGTCCTTGTTGTAGGTGTTTTCGTTCTTTTCTTCATGCTTCAGTACGCGTTTTTAGCCATTGAAAGGAAACTAGAAAGTATGGGATTTAGAGGATCGTTCTTAATATACTTTGTTAACTATTTCTCTGAGAGATTGCATTCAGTAAAGATAAAAACTGTTTTGAGCAAGCAAATAAAAATGAAATTGAGAAAATCACAGAAATTGTCATGGGCTCCTATGTTATTCATGCTTTATATCAATTACCTAGGAATACAAAAAAAACCTGAATTATCTTATTTTTCAATATGTGGATGACTCCACACTCATACTTCTACATGAGCATTATGTGAGTTGTTCCATTATTTAGGAAGGATATAAATACTAAATACTAAATTAAAATGGTTTTCAAGTAATCAAATATTTCATAACTTCGATAAAACTAAACTAATGCGTCAGAGACCTGCACAAACATATACTTTTGGATAAATCACAGTTTCTATTTTAGGATCGTAGTAAGAAGATCTATGTCAAGATGAGGTATGAAGATAATGGTGTGTATTTAAGAATATTTTTCTGATGAGTACACAAATTAGAAAAAAAACACGTAGAGCATGTTCAAAAGTGATTGAGAGTTACTTCAGCATATCTAGCATTTACACAGACTTCGAAGTGGCGTGGATTTAAAATTTCACCAAAATATTTACCAGGCCTTGAGGTGAATCTGTTCTCCGATATGTCCTCACAGTATATGGATTGTATTCAGCTGGCAAAATTCAAGGTGTTAACAAAGTTACGTTCAGAATACTTATCAATATTGCATACGGATCACAAGATGAGAAGTCAGAACCACTTCGAAAACACCTACCTCTTAACATAATGCTGCTCGAGGTAATTTTATATGATCACACCATTTAATCGTGATCGATCGAGGCCTACCTAACAACTCCTCGATCGTTTTTACCCCGAAAAGAAAAACTCGTGCCATTGGTCGACGGCAACAGTGTAAATTCGAAGATAGTTTTGTACCAGTTTTGTCACAATTGTAGAAAATGTAGCTTCCAGCCAATGGACCTTTTTGACGACATATCATGCGCTTGCGCTCTTTAACAGCAGAGAAGTTCAGAATAGGATACGTAGCAAGAAGTTGCGATACATTTTTTTGAGGCAGAATGTAAAATGTACCAATTTCCTGGCGGGAAATTTTGGCATAAAATGCCCATGTACCCTAAACAAACAAAAAAAAAAAGATTTTGGTGCTGTTTTTATTATCAGAAGACTTTCATATATCGCATTTGCAGATTAGGTCTTTTGGTAAGTTTGAGATCCTTAAAAGTTTATTGAATCGATCCTTGCAGTACCAATATTTCACGCCGTACCTACAAAACAAAGCCGCGATAAAGTTCGGTCGAATTTCGAGCGGCTTCCCCCTTCTCTTTGTAGAATGAATGACAATGAAGTGATCGAAGAGACGTAAACGAGAACGTCGTTTCCGTTTGCCCAGCGGAACTGGTCGGGGACGCAAGTGAACGCCCGAATAAAAATGTCAGTCATATGCATTTATATATTTATTCACTCGAACCACCCTCCAACCGGTCACATTTTGTTCTCGCGGTAAGGTGTCGCCTGTATGACTATAAGGCTCATCCCTTTTTGCATGTTGTGGCCGTGCCACAGCTTATAGTTCGAAAACAAGATGAGTCAGAAAAAGGAACAACACAGACGGCTCGTCGAATGGCACTTCTTAGGAAGCATCAGCGCGCGCACTAAATTTACGGCGTTTCCTGAACTGAAACTGACTGCTTTTGAGAACTTCTGGAGAAAGAGAAAGCTCTGGCTTAACTATACGAATGGATCCTGACGCTGTTAAGGAAATACGCTTACAATGGCGGCCTCTCTTTTCCGAGTACTACCACTGTGAGTTCGCCTGATCAGTCTAAAGAAAATGCAGGTAAATACGATTTCTACCCTGCAAAAAAAAAAAAAAAACGAGTCAAGTCAAAGAATACTAGGAACACATCGAATGACTATGCTGAGAACACGATTACGCAAAAAAAAGCGACTTGTACAAGGAAAGTGGGCTTGACGTTTCACATGCTGATTTTCCCGCTCACATCGCTGTTTTTAATACTCTTTGTATTATGAATATGGGGATTCGCTCGGATTATTTTTGTGTGCGTGATTGCCTGTCTCCGTGTCCTAAAAAAATTAAAACATATTTTTTTAAAGCGATCTACATTTAATGGAAGATTCATACCAAGAGAAGAGAAAGAGGCGGACGTCTCTTCTTTTGCGATGCCCACAGTCACGAGAGTTAAACTTAGATCTCCTTGCTTTAGTCACGGACCGGTTTTGTGACCGTTTGAATTTACTTACTTCAGAAATATAAAAATATTCAGGGTCATTCTCTTTTACGAAAAAAGAGTCATAGTACAGGCTAGCTGGTGGAAGTCAACCATTTCGTCGTTTACCCTGAGACTGGGTTTTTTTTTAGAAGAGCAAAAGTAACAGAAAAACAGACCTGTCTGTTTTTCTGTTACTTGCTCTTTAAAAAAAACCCAGTCTCAGGGTAAACGACGAAATGGTTCATTCTCTTCCTGTTTACGAATTGATAAGGACAGGAAGAAAGCTTCAATCTTCCAAAAAAACAACAATTAGGCCACCCTAGAGATACATAGCTGTTTCCTCTAGTATGCCCTGATTTCAGAGTTTAAGTTTAAATTCTAGTTCAATGCCTTCAAGAAAATTGATAGGATTGCATTACATAAGGGGTAGTGCGAAAAAACAGCGTCTAAAACACTTTTTGCAATAAACTAGGAATGTTCAGAAATATACATAAGCAAAATTTAGGAAGGCGGTAAAAAGTTAGACATAGTAATTCTTCATTCTAGTAAGAGCAATAAATTGAGCCAGACAGGGAATAGAAGGAAAGCACAGATGTAAATATGAGCATGTCGTGCTAAATACATGATTTCTTGAAGACAAATTTAGCATGTAGTGTAACGTTCGCGCGTACATATGAACTATTTTAAACCGGCTAAAGATATATAGACATTGAGATAGATAGCATTTAGCAAAGACGAAGCAAATAAATAATAAAAACAAAAAAACATAGTTAAGCATTTTTCTCGAAATACAGAAGGATCACATTCGGCAGCAACTTCGTCCGTAAGGATATTCCAATTTATGATTGAGAGTGCTAGAGTTGAGAACTTGAATCTATTAGTGCGACCGAATATTTGTTTAATATTTATGAGTGATTATAAACTAGATACTTTTGAGGAGGCTTGTAGTGGGTGTGCGTGAGCGATGGCATGGTTATAGAAGTTGTGAGTTGGCGACAGACATCGAGTGAAGTTAGTTTGGAAAAAAGCTTTCAAGTTGGACGTACTACTTTAGAAATAATGGTTTCGATGAATGAAACGAGTGGCTCTGTTTTGAACTTCATTCAGACTATTGGCTAGGTAACACTGATAAGGCGCCCATATTTCGCTTGTCGTGATTGGTAAAAGTCTATTCCAAGCAAGCCAAGAGTTTTAGATGATTTGCTAATTTTGGTTTCTATTGTAATGTTTAGAGTGGGCTAGTCGGTAGGGCATTGCAAACATAGAAACAAAACAGTGCAAACGAACACCAAAACAAGTATAAGAAGGACACAGACACAGCGCTAACTAACGACTACTTCCTTTCTCATCTTTTTAAAATGCATCAACATAAGAAAACAAAGAAATAAAAAGAAGAATCTATATCTAACACAAATCTATATCTAACTTATAGCATGAACCATCCTAATGTAAATAATATCTTGAGACGACATTATAACATTATCGAACAAAGCGAGCGCCTTAAACGCGCGTTTCCATCCGCCCCTGGGTTAGTCCACAGACGATCGCGTAACCTCAAAGACGCGCTAGTGAATTCTCGGATAAATTCATCGCCACCACCTAACGAATGTAGGCCTTGCATGCACCCAGGATGTCTGATCTGTAAACAGATGCAGCTCATGAAACACGGCCAGCACGCACTCGCAGTTCTCGATCAAAATTAAAGGGCACTTAACATGTGCCTCGTCGAATGCCGTGTACTTACTCGACTGCACGGTATGTAAAATGCAATACATAGGGCAGACTAGAACGGCATTTAGACTGCACTTTAATAATCGCAAATCTCATGCCATAAATCTTCCGACACTGCCTCTATCCAAACAACTAGCTCTCCCGAAACACTCGTTTGATAAATTATCAGTGACTCTCCTAGAATCTGGATTTAAATCAAATCGCGAACGTGAACAGTGTGAATCCTACCTAATTTACCGATTCAACGCAATTAAACAAGGAAACAATTAAAGCTGGTACTCTCCCATCGTTATTTTGATAACAGACGAATAGCAACAGCGATGAGGGACATTTTCTCAGGTCCCAGACCTTATTGTTAGCAGTGGTACTGTGTCTGTGGCCGGAACTGGACCATCAACTTTTCTTTTTATTTCCAGGTTTTGATATTCATTTTCTTTCTTTTTATTTCCACGTTTAACATTGTTCCCTTCCAGGTCTGACTCATGCATACCCCAAGAAACAACAAAAGTGACCGTGCCGTTTTTTTTTTTTGAAACAGCACTTTAGTTTTTGCGTGTACCTTTCGTCTATTGTACGCCATCGTCCGGGTCACCGCTGCCCGCCCGCACGAAAAGTCACCCTGCGGCCCCTCTCAAGAAGCTACAACCGTCATCCGACCGTCCTTGAAACTTGGCCACGACCGTCAAGCTTACCCGGATACGAACCGCCTACGCTCCCCTCTCAGGAAAGCTCCAACCATCATCCCACCGAAATTTGGACCCGACCTTGCATTGTATAAACGTTTGCCCATCTGGAACTCTTCCTATGCTTCTTTGGAACCTCCAACCGTCATTCCGCCGTTTTTGAAACTTGGACTCGACCGTACCATTGTATATATATCACCCGCGTTCATCTGTAAAAGTTCTTCCTGACGAAGGCCGGACTCCGGCCGAAACGTCGAAGAATGTATCGTCCGTTGTTGCTGTTTTCACCGAAGTTTTTTTCTTGCCAGTTTATATATATATATATATATATATATATATATATATATATATATATATATATATATATATATATATATATATATATATATATATTATGCTTTTAGCACATTAAAAAAAGTTTTGAAAGTTACACTTTTGCGGCTTGTCCAGGTGAACTATACGGCGAGGGGAAATAGTATAAGGGGCTAATCGTAACGATCGGTCGGCTAATAAATTAAAATTCGTTAGTTAATGTTTCATGAAAGAAGACATATGGTTCCAGTTAGAAACACGCTCACCGGCATCGAAAACCACTAAATCAGTAATTTTCAGAAAGACTTTGAGCGCGTGAGAAGCGTAGTAGCGTACTAAAGTTACCACTCGTGGAGCACGAAGAAGGCTAGGTCTAGATAAGAGGCGGAAACATTGCGCGGGAGCCTTATTGCAACCGCTAGCCTTGTACCTGGACCACAAGTGGTAACTTTAGTGCACTACTACGCTTCTCACGCGCTCAAAGTCTTTCTGAAAATTACGGATTCAGTGGTTTTCGATGACGCTCAGCACAATTTCCAATCGGAACCATATATTTATTTTCATTACTGAAAAAGTTAATTAACGAATTTTAATTAATTAGCCGACTGATCTCTACGATTAGCCCCTTATACATTGTCGCCTTGGCCGTATAACTTACCTTCACAAACCCCATAAGTGTATGTTTAATGGCTTTTTAAACAAATCTGCTAAGTTAGAAAATGATATATATATATATATATATATATACTGAGAGGAAAAGCAAAACCCTTGATGGAACACAGCAACAACGGGTGGTTTATTCTTCGACGTTTCAGCCGGAGTCCGGCCTATAGTGCATATATATATATATATATATATATATATATATATATATATATATATATATATATATATATATATATATATATATATATATATATATATATATTTAAATCTGCTGCTTTTCCGGAGAGCAGGCCGTATTGTATTCAACTGCTTGTGTCGCTTGTATTCATTGCTTTTGTTGTTTCCTTGTGTATCGCTTTCCCAATTTTCGTTCCATTTTTACTTCTTAATGTTTGTTCTACTACTCCCCTCTATAATGCTTTGTGTCTTGAGATCTATATAAATAAAATCATAAATATAGATTATGCTTTTTTAGAGAACCTGTTAGAAAAACGAGACGTATTTCTGAGAACAATTTTTTTTGCAATAGTATACAACGTCATATCAACGAAGCCGAATTCGGTTTGTTGATTTCAGACATACTAGAAAAACATCCACATTAACAATAATTTATTTAATGCATACCTCGGCAAAGTTAAGGACATTTACAATGAAGAGCTCGCTGATCACCAGACATAAAATAAGTTTAGACATGCATTTGTAGTGAAGTCTAGCTTCATGTTGGTTTCACTATGTTTCAATCTGCGAAATTCGAGTCACCATTGATCTTAGTTTTCGCTGTGGTTAGTGCATACCCAGCAATCTTCTTTTTCAGAATGAATATTATGAAGTCAAAGGTGTGTTTGCGAATGACAAATGAGCCCATAAAAACATTTTACTCTCAGTTAGTAGCTTTAATGGCAATTTTAGCATATTTTCTGGCAAGATTCAGTACAAAAAATCTTACGGAATGGGGGTTCTTAAATGTTATATTACTGTGCCTTTATAAAGATTTTTTCTTATCTTCTTAGGTTACCTTGAGCAAATGACCTATTCTGTGATACATTTTACTTTCTTAACCTGACCCCCCCCCCCAACCCCCCCCCCCTCACCGGTCTTTCATTTGGCCTGCAGTTTGAGGTGAGTCGGCACACCGCAGAAAAAAACGGCTGCCTCGTGCCTCAAGGCCTGCGCGTGATTCATAGAGGTATGTTTACCTAAGCCTCGCTCCCTTCTCAATCTCCTCTTTCTCTCTACCCGTAAACTAGGTTATATATGACGTACCTGTAAACACATTATAAGGGTGCCAAAACTGGCATGTTGATTTACTCGACACGCTTCCGAATACGCTTTCGGAGGCGGTGAACATCTGTTGTAATTAATTACAAATCCGCGCACGGGTACACAGTTACTCAGAAATCCAAACAAACTACAAAATATTCTCACACAGCGATGAACTATCAACTCATTTTTGTATTTAGTCGAAGAAAAAGGAAGAGACAAGGAAAATGAAAGAGGATTAGAAAAAGAAGAATGGAAGAGAAAAGAAAGAAGAACAAAGGAAGGCCAATAAAGGAGAATAGTAATAACACTGCAGGGTCCAAGCACACATAAGAAGTGAGTCGAGGATAAACTGTTGGCCGAAAGTTGCGAGTGTGTCCATTAAGACAGCATTAAATGAATCAACGAGTCAAATTAATGGATTATCGACAGATAGTGCGCTAGATAGGCATCCATACAGAACACGGCGGAACAAATCAAGATAAAACCTGACCCTCAACAGCCGTGCTCCATGAAGCTATACCATATACTCATGGCATCATCATCTTCGGTTGCGCGGTGTCACACCTTTTGGTATGGCTAAGCGATCCTTCTAGACGGAGTTCTGCTAAGCAAAATAAACACTACAATCCTTAAAGCGAAACAAAACATGACAGTCGGAAGGACTTTCGTCTCTGAGCCCCAGAGATGCTAAAAGCACTTCTTTAGAAAAAGCAGTTTTTGGAAAGCTTTTCATGCGTGCTCGTGGGACTTTGACATAATCGGACACTGCCACCGCTTTTCTGCGGGAATCTAGAGTGCCTTCAGACACGCAGCGCTCTCGGTCTCTGGTGTGTCGCTGATGGTGAAACAAACTGCGTACATAGCACTGCATTCACTGCGGCCATTTTCAGTGTCTGCCTGTTGTTGCAAAGCCCAAAGGGTTCTGTCCGAACGCTATCAGCCTCTCCCATTCGTGTTGCGTCGGATACAAGCAGGACGTCTCTAATGCATCTGCGAGGCAGATATGCCCTCCCAGGAACTAATGGAGATGCCAGGTCTCGATGCGGGTATTACACAACTACGTTGCAAGTGGCTCGGCTATGCAAAACCCATGAAGTTTGTTTTAAGCTAGTGCAGTGTAAGAATGTTAGTATGCACCAAGAGCGTTTTCTTTTCTTTTTTGTACCATCGCCTCTTCTACCGTTCCATACTGGCAATCTGATATTGGCGGGGAAGCTGCAATGAACGCATCACCCGCTTAAAAAAGAGCCTAATTTAAGAACTATATGAGTGTTATTTTTTATTGAATGATTATCAAAGAACCACGGGTTCAAACTTCAAACTGGGTTCAAGACAGAAGAAAACGAGAAGATTGGTGTCGAAAGCAAGAAAGGTGAATTACATGGAAAACTTTGGCTCTCAGAGCGGAATATTTTTTTAAATGCCAAGTAAATTCTTTTTTTCTCACTATATTGGAATATTTTTGTTTGCAAACGGCAATGGGCGATTCACGGCCGAATGCGGCTCACGAATTGGACGCCGGTACTTCGTCATCGGTCAGGTTGCACTTGGTCACTATAGCTTTCGTCGACAAATCATAGAGTTCGGTTTCGTGGCTAGTTAAAAAGAACGAGATATTCACATTTCACGAAAGTACCAAAGTTCGTTTAGCATCACCAGCCCAGGCGAATGGTTGATATTAGGGCTGGAGAATTGATCGAGTAACCTACCGATTAATCGATTCATGCTTTCATCATGATTAATTTGTTTAACCGGTTAATCGGTAAAATTTTGAAGAACTAAATTTAAATAAAAATGAAATGCTTTCACTATGCAGACATGAACAGCACACCTATATGAAGTGAAAAATTTAGGTGAAGTATTAACTTAAGTGAGACTGTGAGGTGAAGATTAGCGCAGTAGACACTACTGTGAGCAATCAAAGAGTCGCCCTTCTCGGAGAATATCAACGAACAGTTTTGCCTCATGGAGCTGAAGTAATAATGTGAGTGTTTTTGTAACAGTTCTCAACTGTATATCGAAGCTGATTCATAATTAAGATTATTGCGTTGTTTGACACATATTCAGCAAAAAAATAATAGAGATGCATTTTTTTAATCAATATTGTTATGCACGGAAATGAACGAGACCGATTAATTAGATTAATTAATCAATTAAATGGTGGCGATTAATCCGGTTAAAATTTTTAATCGACGCCCAGCCCTAGTTGATAGAAATACTGGAGACACAGGCCGGAGAATAAACTTCTGAGAAACTCTGTTCTGGCCGCTTGAAGTTCACTTATCTGCTTACCAATCGTAGAGGAGAACCGGTGTCTAATAATTACTAGAAACTATTTTGCAAGTTCTAACTTGGCTGTCTAAAAAACAAAGACATAGGTCAACACACAACAACAAAAAAAACCTCGCCGCAATATAAACCGTTATGCAACAAATTTAAGTTTAATGTTTCGGACATACATTATAAGAAACCCGAATTTTTTTTTAGAAGTGTCAACCAACGAGTTATCTGTTCAAACAATTTCAACAAGTGTGACAACTAATCTAAGTAGTGCTCGCGATTTGTGGCGCATGTTTAGTGATCTGGCTTTGATTGTTGTCCGCCGCACGCCTTTAAGAAATAAGACGACTCTTTTGTAACTTTCAAGGCGGTTCTTGATTCGTCGTGATCAACGAAAATCCGCGCCGTTAAGGTGTGTTTTATTAGCTACACTCTCCATCAACATGACTCTAAGCCTCAGCTAAGTGCAGCTAATTTAAGGTACTTATGAAAGTAACGATTAATTTTCAGAAATACGCTTCATGTTAGTGGTCTTCAAAAATTTATAAGTGGCAAGCATATTTATTTACAGCTAAAATGAGTTATGTTTCTAGTAAATATCCTGCAGTCTTTCAAGGTAAACTCGGCACAACGAGATTGTAACAAAAACATGTGATTAGGTTAAAAACATTTCTATGTGAAATGTTTTATATCAATACCCCTTTACTCCTCCTAGTCTGGTCGCGACAACCTGGAGCAGGAAGAGATCGCAAAGCATTGCACGAGAGAGGCATATCTCTTTTTTAGGACCAGAGTATCTTTAGGGGTACCACAAGAAGTAGGAAAAAATAAGCAAAACTCATACGAAAAATTTAATAGGCGGGACTAAAAGAAAACGCGTTGTTAAACCAAAAATATAAAAAGCACGGCGTTTTTTTTTCCCGATGGGGTGGGATATTCTTTAATGTCGACCGCAGCGAACTTCTTTGATTCAATGCGCTGAAAACATACGCTGCTGCGGCGGATGTCGAACCTGTAATCAGGAGGACCCGCATACTCACGTGTAGTGGGGAGTTCAGGACCAGTGATTCTACAGGGTGAAACAAGGAGACGGCAGGCTCTTTAAATCGACCGGAAAATTCGGTTTCTTAACCTATCGCGCTACGATTTTGTGCAGCGTTGCCCACAGATGGTGCATTTTTTTTGTAAAATTTGCAAAGAACGAACTTACCTGAGGAAAAAGTAAAGCAAGAAAAAGGCTTAGCTCCTATGGAAATGCAGCGACGCCACCGGTCTTCAAACAACACGGCGCCGTTTCGCACGGGAGACAAGAGATGGCGCAACGAACGCCGCCAACGAACGAGCATACGGCGCCGAGAGCCGGTACTTTAGCAGACGATCCTTTCGACTCAAAAGCGGTTCGCGTTCCGCAGGCGGCGACAGCCGCAGAAACAAAAACAGTCGTGGTAACAACAAGGAACTGCAGTTCCTTGTCTGCTAAACACGATGGCTCTCGGCGTCGTCTGCTCGTTCGTTGGCGGCAGTTGGCGTCGCGACCGCTTGCGCCATCTCTTGTCTCCCGTGCGAAACGGCGCCGTGTTGTTTGCAGACCGGTGGCGTCGCTGCGTTTCCATAGGAGCTAAGCCTTTTCTTTCTTTACTTTTTCCCTCAGGTAAGTTCGTTCTTTGCAAATTTTACAAAAAAAATGCACCATCTGTGGGCAACGCTGCACAAAGTCGTAGCGCGATAGGTTAAGAACCGAATTTTCTGGTCGATTGAAGACCTGCTGTTCCACTGTGCTTCACCAGTAGATTGGGCTACCGATTTCGGCTTAAATTTGAGATGTTGAGAAATGCTCCTGATGTTCTGCGTGTGGTGTTCCATCCCAACACCGCTTCCAGTGATCTGCACGCATTGGGCGCGATTACGATATATCGAAAATTTTGTATCAAAAAGCGTTTTGCGATGCCATTTCTCTCAAGCTACGCATGCTTTGGCATCGGTCGGCTGGAAGGGTACATTCCGAGACGTAATCTGCGGAAGCGCGAGTTGTCCTTAGAAAGGGATTGATTAGTTCACACAGATCAGCTACTAGAAATCCGTTTTGGTGCAATGCATGACCGTTTGGGCTGTACAGGGTTGTCTCCAGTTGTGTATACGCGACTCGAAAAAGTAATGAAACACAATTACAATAAAGTTTGGTTAAAGGGATTGAATTGAATTACTTGATTACCTAAAAGAAAGTTATCGATCATTAATTGAGTATGTAACCATTACTTTTGTGATTAGTGAAGTTTTTAGAACGACAAAATTCTCTGCCTCTTTAAAGACGAGCTTATCGTATACTGTCCATTATTGAATTAGGATCAAGGAATTACAAGATACAAATCTTTTAATTCACCAATTTCGATAAAGCATCCTGTCGGAGACTTAGTTCGAGGATTGCTCGATATGTGACCAGTACATACAAGGGGCGCCATGAGAAAACGAAGGAAAACAAATATAATGGTTACAAGTAATTTCAGTCCTTCCGAAATTATTCAAATTACGCTAGTGATTATTTTCCAATAAATGTATTCAAATATTTACACAATTACTCGGATAAACAATCGATTATAAGTAATTTGACTAAGTTGTATCGTGAGTACCGTACAAGCCTTGTTGTTGCTCGATCTTTTGTGAGCTCACAAACTAAAAATGTTTTCTAACTAATACTTCAAAACGCACAAAAGACAATACACTATAAAAATGCATGCACACAAAGAAAGAACTATCGCATATAACTGACAATCAACTCTGGGATATGTTAAACATCATCTTCGTTATATTTTACCCTTACGCTCTAAAAAGAAGACAATAAAAATTAGCTAATGGAAGAAAAGGAAGAAGGAGGAAGATAAAAAGAAAAAGGAAAACAAGAGAAATAAAATACATTGAAATTAAATATAAGCAATGAAATGAGAGAGGAAAGAGATAGAGTCCGACTACAGTTAGAGGTTTCTTACGTTCCCCGTAAAAATCTGTAAAAAATAAATAAAAAAGAAACATATATATTGTATTTATTGCCTCCAAACTGGCTTTAGCTTTTGCCAACGGAAGCCGCATTTATGCGAACAGAGTTTGTTGTGTCATCCTGGTAGCATCTGTGCTGAGAAATTTCTGGAGGTGACATCACGCCACCACAGGTAAAGCCGGAAGTGTGGAGGGCACGTCCCCAACGATGACCAAAGCCACAGCTGTTTTTGGTCACGCCTCGGGTACCCGCCTCTACACGCTTCCTACCTCCATAATCAAAATCAATCTGGAGCGTCTACTTCGACGCATATCACTCGGAGGAGCTAATAGCGTACTTTCTAGGGTAAGAGCTCGGCCAACGACGAGCCTGAAAGCATCTCTAGAACAAAGCAAACAGATCTGCGTTAGCGCTGAGCAAGGTGAAACGTCGTTTTCAATGTCACATCGCACGCCGGTTTTTTTTTAGGTCTAAACGATAATTTCAGCTTTGCCATTCGTCGATATCTCTCTTTCCGGAGATTGCAGGGATTAGTTATTCCTGAAGTCCTTGATACATACTTTCACAAGTAACGAGAACCAATACAAATGACAAAGCACATTCCGCTGGAACAAAATGGCGGCATTCAGTTCAAACCTCTGCTGTGCGCCACCATTCACTTTCTAAAACCTGCACCGTCACGCAGGCGGCGCTTCAAAGAATATCGCTACTTGTAGAAAGCTCTTATACAGGGACTTTAGTTATTCCAAGTCTTTTGGAGGAAAAGAGATGTTAATTTTACGGTGCATAGTTTAGTGTATTGTCGACAGCACAGGCTATGCACGAGCGCAAACTGATCGTCTGGAAAGAACGAGAATATGAATTGTGTCGAATGCATGTAGCCAGAAAGATGGTGAACTATCTGTATTATTATTATTATTATTTGTAAATACTGTGCGCCCTTCTGGGCGCTTTACAGGAGTGGAACGTCAGTTCTATACATTCTTAACACCTTATACATTTCATATAAATTTGCAAAACCGCACTGGTATCACATCACGCTACACAAGCTATCAATGTACCTAACCAAGAAAAGAACACTTCTTTTACACATTCATAAACAGAAATGAGAAGTCTAATATAATTCAAGTAGACATTTCTCGAATAAGGCTAATGAGTCACAATTCACAACACTTTCGGGAAGCTTGTTCCACCTTTCAACTGTTCTATCAAAAAATGAATACTTGTATGTGTCATTATTAATTCGCGGAACTTGCATAGCCCTATTGTGTACCCCTTTACTGGTCTAGTAATACGTGGTTGTTAAAAATCAGATGTGCCCATATTTAGTAAGTCCTTTGAAAACATATAAATAAGCTTTAGCCTTGCTATCTCTCGGCGGGTGTGTAAGAGGTTGGAGACTGAGCTGTTCGAGCATGTTAGTAACAGAGCCCATTGGGCGGTATCTCGAGAGGATGAAGCGAGCAGCCTGTCTTTGTATTTTTTCCAATTTTTCGATTCGATTCTGTCGGTACGGATCCCACACCGCGCAGGCATATTCTAAGGTGGGCCGTATAAATGTTGAGTATGCAGTCAATTTCACCTGACTTGTGTTTTGCCTAGGTTTCGCTTCAAAATCCCAACTTTTTTCGAGCCGTACTGCACACATTGTCTGATGAGGCGTTTCCATGTGAGGTCGACTGATATCGTAACTCCTAAATACTTAAAGTGATCAACTAGAGCAATGGGTTCGTTTCAACTCGATATGTGTAGGGAGGGTGCTTCACTTTTTTGCTAGTGATTCTGGCGGATACAGTTTTATCTGGATTAATTTTCATACCCCATTTTTCACACCATTTCTTAACAGAGTTGACAGACGAGTTTAGGTTTACTTGATCCATGGGGTTGCGTACTCTAGCATAGAGCAAGAGGTCGTCCGCAAACATCCTATCTGTAACGTTAGGGCTGAGATCATTCACGATGTCGTTTATGTAACACAAACAACAAGACTGGACCCAGCACCGATCTCTGCGGGACACCCGATGGAACCCTGCGAGTGGTCGACACGGCACCGCTGATAGCCACAAACTGTGTTCTGTTAGACAAATAAGCCTGGATCCACGCAATTACCGGCTTATTAACGCCGTGTTTTAATAGTTTTTGCATCAGTCCTTGATGTGAAACTCGGTCAAAAGCCTTCTGATAAATCCAAAACAAACCGCGTCGATTTGGCCTCTCTCGTTCGAAGAGCAGGAGAAGTCACCAAATGCACCTTAGTAATTGTGTTACTGTTGACAAACCGCAGCCGGAATTTATCCTGGTTTCTGTGAAAAATGTTGTTTGTTTCAAAAGTAAAGCATAAAGACTTTTAGAAATTATGTAGTCAAAAAAGTTTGCAGCTCGTGCATGTCAATGAAATGGGACGATAATTGGCTACATTTTGTTTGTCACCGGATTTGTGGACTGGAACCACCTTTGCACGAAGCTGTAATCCGAGAGGGACTGCCGTTGACCGAGTGACGCTTTGAATATAATTGTCAAGTGTTGAGCGACCCTTTCCGTTATCGCTTAAGGGAATCTCAGCTAGGAATCTTGTCTGGTCCAACGGTTTTTCGGTGTTAATATTTGCAAGAGTGAAAGCGACGACTGGCTCTGAAAGACAAATGTCTGGCATAGACGCAAGCACGCCTTCGTCGTCCTCGAATCCACCAGAACAGTTGCATGAATCGATGAACACAGAACTGGAAAGTATTCGTGTGTATCCGACGACGGCGAGAAGTGATTCGAGATGACAACGCGGGTCTCTTTCACAATGCAATCTGTATTCTGTTTCGACGGCGCAAGGTGATTTCCGGTGATTTCTGTGGCGCTGTGTTCGTGAACTTTCTGGCACGGTGACGCTGAAATATTTTTTCTCATGATTCCCTAATTTTTTTCTTTTAATTAATCGGAGAAGGCTGGCAACGCTTGCCGACTGGTATTTGGTTTGACGTCGTTTGCAAACATTGTTGCCAATAAATTCAAGCTGATGACGCCAATCTGCCTCGATATACATGGTTTGAATAGAGTACAGGACAGCAGACACTCTTGCGACAACTACTGCGTACCGGGAGGGCATTCTACACCGTACTGATTGACATTCACAGTTTTTTTTTGTCATCTATAGAGCAAGTATAAATTACTCTGGCCACGGCAGCAACGACGTCACGTGCAAGCTGTGCATGGTCGCATGTATTCTGGCGATGTTTTCTCCGGTGAGATGTTTGTTGCACGCGCAGTCTTTTATAAGAACGATAGCAGTTTCTCGATTTCGTCGCTGAATGGACTCATGGAAAATATTTTTCAGTGGATTGGTTTTGAAATACACTCCATTATCTTTGCCTTCCAAAACTTCCCATTATCTTATAGTCCGCATCCTGGGTGCATATCATTCGTTCAGCGAACACGTGTCGACTTCTTTCGTCTGTTAACTGTTATCGCTTGAGATTTGCTCTCCCACAACTTTTCTTCTTACACCATCGTTGACCATCGCGGTCTTAGTCAGCATTGATCCGACCTTTTAAAACGAAAAGTTATAACATGTTTAATGATAGCCTCGTCGCTGAGTCACTCGTTCTAGTATAAACCACCAGTAATATTACACAAATTGAAACGGGGCGCATATA
>JAZHYW010069826.1:0-34212 GCA_037355805.1 Ixodes ricinus
GAGCAGCCACTGACGAGTGCTCTAAAGCATTTAGCTTGCACTTTTAGCAGGCAAGGCCAACAATGGTTATTCACCCGTCTAAGGTCTGCAGAGCCTCACAAATATACAGTGAATTCAGTAGGCATCCAAGTAGGCTATCTCTTTTTTTGTTTATTCTGTGATGAACAAAGAAGAAACACTGCCAGTCTCTATTTTCTTCAACTAGGAAGTTTTGTTTTACTAATAAATATGCTTTTAACACATTTAATTATTATTTTCAGACCTCATCTTTGAGTGTATACCTCTGTCGTTTGCAGCAGACACTGCGGAAAAAAATCACACCCTTTTAAAGCTTGACGACCTCAGCTGATTTTGAACTCTCTCGGTTTTGTCTATTGGCTGACATGTTTCCTTCCTTGCAGCCGCCAAGAGAGTGATTCGGGGAAAGACGGTAGCGCTGTGCTCCATAATGAGAGAGCACATTATGTAGTGTGCTTAAAGGGTTACTGAACCGAAATCTAAATTTCGTCTAAAAAGGCAGTGGGACGAGCGTTCAACTGGAAGCTACAAACCCAAAGATATCACTTTTATAACAATATTTCGAACGGACGGCCGTATATTTTGCAAAAGAAAGACGCAAATAAGCGAAGCTGACGTCACGTTACATGAGCTCTGGCCTCTCTCTGCCCCCAGGCGAAGCTTCGGAGGAGCTCTGTGACGTGGTGACGTCGGACGGCCTGCGCACCCTCGCCTAATCGCATCTTTCTTTTCCAAAAGATTAAGCCATCCGTTCAAGATATCGTTGTAAAAGTGATGTCTTGGGATTCGATAGCTTCCGAATAAACGGTCCTACGGCCTTTTTGGGAAATAAACTTTTCGGTTCAGTATCTTTTTACATGGCCTCTCAGACAATTTTTTGACTGGCCTGAAACTTGCGGCGAGGCTTACGTCTGACAACATGGTAACACCGTAAAGCATTTTTTCCGCAAAATTCACATTGCTTTGGAAGTTATGAGCGAAATAAAATGACAAATTGAAGGAAAGAAAATGATTTTTTTCTTACATAATATGGCCCCTCCAATGGTGGGACAATTGCACCACTCCTCGGAAGGCGTGTCACCTTGGTGCTGTTCTCGTGTTTTCCACAGTTTTCAAACTCTATTTGTTTACTTTATCGCTCTCAAATCTCAATAACAACAACTTTTTTAAAGAATTTGGATTGTCGATTCACAATCATACTTATTATTTGCCGCTCAACGAAAAATTTTTATTGGCTTTGGCCAATTGGGAAGCCAGGTAAGTTAATGTCATCAGTTTATTTATTTATTTATTTATTTACCCTCAAGGTCCGAAGACATTACAGAGGGGAGTGGGAAATACAAAGGAGTAACAACAGGCAAAATAAGCACAGTCATATATCAAAAAATAACAAGTTATATAGAGCATCTTTAAAAATGCAAAGGTCATCAATGGTGGCAATGTCATGAGGAAGGTGGTTCCATTCTACAGAAGTGCGCGGAATGAATGAATAAAAAAATGCATTAGTGTTGCATGGAAAGACGCCCACCTTGTTCTTATGATCTAAACGACGTGAAATATAGTACGGAGGGGTTAGTAGATTGTGACGCATGGCCGGATTATGATAAATTTTGTGAAAAAGGGAATGACGAGAATATTGTCTACGTAAAGCAAGAGTGGGTAATGATAACGATAGTTTCATGGAGGTTACACTAGAAGTACGGTGGTAGTTGGAAAGTATGAAACGTGCGGATTTGTTCTGGACGGCCTCCAATGATTGAACGAGGTATTCCATGCCGGGGTCCCAAACGGAGGCTGCGTACTCCAGCTTCGATCTAACAAGTGATTTATAAAGAAGAAGTTTGAGAGATGACGGCACAGAACTAAAATTCCTTCTTAAAAAGCCTAGCATGCGGTTAGCATTGTTAATAACATGTTCAATATGAATATTCCATGAAAGATCAGATGTTATGTGGATGCCAAGGTATTTATAACAGTGCACGGGCTCCAGTGGAGCGCTATTAAGGTAGTAAGTAGGACAAACGGCATTACGACGGGACACACGCATTGACTTGCACTTGGTGATGTTTAGTTCCATTAGCCATGTGCGGCACCAGTTAGATATTGAGATAAGATCTGACTGCAATAAGGTTGTGTCACTGTCGGTAGAAATTTCCCGGTAAATAACGCAATCATCTGCAAATAAACACACAGAGGATGAAATGATGGCTGGCAGATCGTTGATGTAAATAAGAAAGAGTAATGGTCCTAAAACCGAACCTTGCGGAACACCAGAGTTAACAGGTGTTAAATGGGAATTAGAGCCATTAACAGTTACGAACTGTGAGCGATGAGACAGAAAATGTTGAATCCACTGAAGAACGCTTAAGTCAATATTAAGTTTACTCAGCTTAAAAAGCAATAATTGGTGACTGACCTTATCGAAAGCTTTCGAGAAATCGAGGAATACGCAGTCCGCCTGGGACCCGCGGTCAAGAATGGAATGCAGATTATGAGTGAAAGATAGAAGTTGCGTTTCACAGGAAAATGTTTTACGAAAGCCATGTTGGTACAGACTGAAAAATGCATTAGAATCAAGAAAGTTGGCAAGGTGGGAGTAGATGACGTGTTCGAAAATTTTGCAAGGAACGCTTGTTAAAGATACTGGACGAAAGTTGTTGGGTGAATGCTTACTCCCGCCCTTGTGTAGAGGAACCACCCTCCCCACTTTCCAATCATCAGGCAGACATGATTCCTCTAAGGATTGCTGAAAAATTTTAGCCAAAATGATAGATGAGTATTCCTTAGTGCTCTTTAAAAATTTAGAATTAATTTCATCAACACCAGTGGATGAGGACAATTTAAGGGAATCGATTAGTTTAATTATACCTGCAGGATCAATTGATATTGGAAACATTGGGAAAAAGTTCGGTGATTGAAATTCCGGGTTGGGACAGTCTCCAACGGCGGAAAAAGCCCTTGAAAATGTGTCGTTCAGTAAATTCGCACAATCATCTCTTGGCGCCAACTCTCCATGGTGCAACAACAATATCCCAGATCCTTCCTGTTAGGAAGCGATCTGGGACTATTGTTGTTGCACTGTCTCACAAAGAGCAGCAATATCTAGAACATTTTTCTTAATTCTAGCGGGTAACTGAAATTTTTTTCGATTATGTTTTCTTTCTTTTTTGTTTTTTTTTCTTTTTTTTTCTTCTTTTTTCTCTTTTTCCATATATTTTTTATTTTTTAATTTTCTTAATTTTTAAAAATTTTTTCTTTCTTTTTAGAGGGGTAATTTAAGTCGATCATCAGTGTAGATCGAAATGTCTTCTTCCTTTTTTCTGCGTTTCATCACATTTGTCACTTCGTTTACCTCTTTCACGATACATTCAGTAAATACCTAGTTGTGAGTAGCGTTCTTTCCTATCTCTGTCTCCTTCCTGTGTTGTCTTTGCGCTACATTATTATCATGCAAAACCAACTAGCCCAACAGCTCATATTAATACAGTTTCTTTCTAGTACATTGGGCCCTTTTCCGTGTGTTCCCCCTTCGATCCGGTGTCATTTTACATTAACTTGATCGCCAATTCGACCTGCAAGGCACGGTTCTACTCGTTCGCCATCAAACACAGTGTTGTGCCACAAGAAGTCCATGCTTTGTTCGGCTACGCAAGTCCATCGATGCGACATGCAAAGAGGATCTGCAGGATTCTTCGCTCTGAACTGTGGCGACAGGTCCGGTTCTATCGGTCCTGTCTCAGTGTCCTTGCCGGCTGTGACAACCGCCAACTTGGTCATAGCCCACGGTATAGGTCATTCTTGGCTGCAGCAAGTCAGATGACGGAGTTCCTTTGGGGGACCTACGTTCCTCATCTGAAAAGTCTCCGTGCACCCAGGACACCGTGGAAAGGCGAGTCTGTCTCTCTACTAGGGGATGTAGCTCTCCCGGAAGACATACGTTCAGTCCTCGAGCACGGTCCGAAATTTTGCACAGAACCAAAACAGCGAGGTGAAAACATGGTGGCAAACATCCAAGACATTGCTGCCAAGGCCCAAGAAGATGACAGGTCTAGGTGCATTGAGGACTGTATGGACGTACTACTGAAAACAGGTTCACCAAGCACTAGGAGCTTTAATGTTTCCCACATCGTTAAATTTTTTCGACAAAATGATTTATATCTACTCATTTCCGACAAGGAAGGAGGATTTGTCGCGTCATCCAAAGATGTGTATCTTGAAAAAGCACAAAAGGCTGTTGATAAGAATTTCAACTGCTTGAAGGGATATAAGGCCAAAACGGTGAAGGCAAAGGCACTCCAGTTATGCCATAGGATGGACTTAGATCAGTTGAGGAAGCAGATAACAGCTGCCAAAAATGACCAATTGCAAATGTTTTTTACTGCAAAAACACACAAGGAGGGTTGCCCTTTTCGCGTAATAGTTACTGAAAAGGGTTCGTGGCAGGGATCAATGTCTCGTTTTCTGTTACGTAGCCTGAGCGCCCTTAAATTGAATGACCCTTTCTTAATCACCAATTCAGAGGCAGTAATTGAATATTTAACACAAGATGCGATAAAAGTAAAGTTTGGACTTTCTCTAGACGTGGAGAACCTATTCTACTCTGTACCACATAAGGGTATGTTTGAGGCGGTAGGCAATTGCATCGAAGCTAATGGCAACGTGGCCTTTCAAAACCAATGTGGGTTACCAGTTGAGTCTTTCCTGGAACTCCTGAAATTTTACCTTACATCCACCGTTGTCGTGTTCAACAACCACTCCTATATACAAAAGCAAGGCATTTGCATAGGATCCTGTGTTGCCCCAGTACTGTGTGACATTTTCCTTTCCCAGTGTGACCGTGACATATCCCAGATCCTTCCTAACAACCTGGTGACACGTGTTTTTAGATATGTGGATGATTACCTTGTACTCCTGCATGAAAGACCTGCCCAACATCAGTCAATGACAGTCAACACCATCCAGTCTAATTTCTGTAAACAGGCCAAGGGATTGCAATTTACATATGAACTACCAACCGACAGTAAGCTTCAATTCCTGGACCTCCAACTTCTTTTGGAGAGAACCATACGTGTTGGTCTTACTCACCACGGTCTAAGAAACGACTTCTTCAGTTTGATTCGGCCCATTCAAAAATAATAAAACGAGGAATTGTGCAGAGCTGTCTAAAAGCCGCCTTGCAAAAGTCCTGCCATCATGCAGCCAAGAAGAGCTTTGAGGCACAGGTTGTAAGGCTACAAGAATCAGGATATCCCAATTCTTTGTTGTTTGAGGTTGCAGAGAGTTTGGCAACTCCCAACGAAAGAAAAAGAAGTGCTGAGAGAAGAACACGGCCAGCTGTGGTTCCTTACATACACAAAATATCGCATAACTTGAAAAGAATAGCATCAAGATATGACATACAAGTCGTACTCTCAGCCCCGGATAAACTTAAGAGGCTTTGTCCGAAAATCAACAGACCTCAACAAACTCACACTCTATGCACAGTTCATCATAAACATATGTACGTGAAATGCGACGTTAATGTGGTGTATGAAATTCCGTGCTCTTGTGGAAGTGTGTACGTCGGACAAACAGGGCGATGTGTCAACGTGCGATTACGAGAGCATGCCTTGGCTCTTCAATCATCTCCATCAGGGCATCTTGCGATCCATGTCAGAGACTGTGCCTGCACCCCTGTGTTCAGTCAAACTAGAGTCCTCAAGCGCAATCCCAGCAAGAGGGCAAGAGAGATCTATGAGGCAAAAACTATCGTGACTCACGGGACCAAGTGCATAAGTGCGCCCTCTGTTGCACTGTCTCACAAAGAGCAGCAATATCTAGAACATTTTTCTTAATTCTAGCGGGTAACTGAAATTTTTTTCGATTATGTTTTCTTTCTTTTTTTTTTTTTCTTTTCTTTTTTTCTTTCTTTTTCTCTTTTCCATATATTTTTTATTTTTTAATTTTCTTAATTTTTTAAAATTTTTTCTTTCTTTTTAGAGGGGTAATTTAAGTCGATCATCAGTGTAGATCGAAATGTCTTCTTCCTTTTTTCTGCGTTTCATCACATTTGTCACTTCGTTTACCTCTTTCACGATACATTCAGTAAATACCTAGTTGTGAGTAGCGTTCTTTCCTATCTCTGTCTCCTTCCTGTGTTGTCTTTGCGCTACATTATTATCATCTTGAAGTAAAAACTCTTCTTGCGTCTGTTAACCAGAAGCTGACACGCTGCCTTCTCCACCAGAAAAAGTAGACAGCCTGGAGCGGCAACAATATCATCTGTTGGGCTAGTTGATTACACATGATCAGATAAAATTAGCGCAAACGACAAGAAGAAGAAGAAAGGTAGGACAGGACAGAGCGCTACTCACAACTGACGTTTTAATAGAAAAAGACGATAAGGAAGTGAAGCATTTTTAACAATAAAAGGAAGAGGAAAACCGATCCAAAAAATACGACCGCGCCCTAGGTTGTCTTGATAAAAGAAGAAGAAAAAACGCCAAACGTACAGCGACCAAAGGATCGACGAATTTGAAAAGGAGATGAAACTTCAGAAGACAGAAATCAAAGACCTAAGTAAGAGGGTGAGACAAATGGAGGAGAAAGAGGAATTGAACAGAGTGGTACAGGAGCAGCTCCAACAGGAGGTGAACGACCTCGAATTTCGGAGTAGGCGTTTAAACCTGGAGATACATGGGATACCTGCAGTGCAGGATGAAAACCTGCTTACCTCACTCAATTGGCTGGCCGAAAAGCTTGAAGTGCCTCAACTGACGGAGTCTGATGTAACATCTGTTCATAGGCTGCCTGCGAAGCAGGGACATGTACCTGGAATAATCGTTCGTTTCACGAGGCAACAGAACAGGGACGAGTGGTTGAAGGAAAAAACAAACTAAAGGGCAGTACCCCGCGTGTTTTCATCCAGGAGAACCTGACCAGGTACAATAGGGAACTGCTTCGAGCGACGAAAGATCAGGCCAAAGAAAAAAACTATGCCTTTACATGGTGCACGAACGGGAAAGTTCTTGTTCGGAGGACTGAAGGCGCACGTGCTATCCATATTAAGAGCAGGGATGACCTCAACCAACTGTAGAAAACGTCATCGCTAGTACTGACTGAAAAATTTTACATCATATGAGCCAACAGTGCTATTATTTGCCGAATGATGTAAATCGGCTTGTGTGTCAGCTCCCAACTACTTTACTAAAATGTATTCATTTAAATACTAGGTCTGTAAGAAACAAAATGTCTTGTTTAGAAGAATTGTTTATGGAGTTTTCTTTTCAATTTTCTGTAATTATGTTAACTGAGACGTGGAGTACAACTGACTACGATGTTTTCAGGTTACGAAACTATAACACTTATTATTTAAACCGATCTAGCAGCCGAGGCGGTGGAGTTGCGTTGTTGGTCAATGATAACACTTCATGCTATATACTTGATCGTTATACTGTCATTACACCTGACTATGAAATGCTTTCGCTCTGTGTAGACAATACAGTGTTTTCTGTGTGTTATCGGCCGCCAAATGGAGATATTAATACGTTTTTAAAATTCTATGATGAATTCCTAGATTTTGTCGCTGACAATAAAAATACTTTGATTGCAGGAGGAGACTTTAATATCGATATGACTAGTAATAGCCAAACCGCCAGAGAGTTTGACACTGTAATACTTTCAAGTGGGTTTGTTAATGTGATTAAGGTACCGACTAGGGTCACGACGGAATGCCAATCTACACTTGATCTTTTTATTACAAACTGTTTACAGTCAAGTATTGTGGCGGGAGCTATATCATGTTGTATTAGTGATCATCTACCTATTTTTCTTTGCGTAGAAAGGAGTGAAATTGTAGCAAAGAAAGCCCATAAGATATTTTACCAAAATATAACAGAGTCGTCCCTTAATGCATTCCAAAATGCACTGTTGCACTCGAATTACAGCGACATAAACAATTCAAATGATGCGAGTGAGGCCTATAACTCGTTCATTAACATTTTTAAACGTTTATATTCTACTCACTTTCCTATAAAAGTGCGTCGACAACCCCGAAAAGTACGCAAGCCGTGGATTACGCCAGAATTGCGCCAAGAAATGAAAATAAGGGACCAACTATATAACAAATTTTTAAATACTCGTAATCCTGATGATTTGACTACTTTTAAGCAGTATCGAAACAAAGTAACAAAGAAGCTGCGATCTGCTCGGTCTGAGTTCCATTCGTCATTTTTAAGTGATAAGAACGGTCGACATGACGTGTTATGGGCTAGATTAAACACACTCCTACATCGCGGTCATCCACATAACCCTCCTTTAAAACTACGAGTTAACGGTGAAGAACTGTCTGGTGCTAAATTAGCTGACGCGTTTAACAATTTTTTTACAAACATGGGAGACGGCGGTGTCTCGCCTGATACTTGGAGAGATTATCTTTGTAATCGAAATGATAAAACCATGTTTCTGAAACCAGTCATTGCGCAGGAGGTGATATCAGTAATCAAAAACATAAATAACAGCAGTAGTTGTGATATTGATGGACTTCAGATACGACCGGTGAAGCACGTAGCTGAAATTATTGCGCCTATTCTTACTCATATTTTTAATCTATGTTTTGTTGATGCAGTTTTTCCAGTGAATATGCAAGTTGCCAGAGTTACGGTTCTCTATAAAAAGGGTGATCGAAACAATTTAGGAAATTATAGGCCAGTTTCTATTTTACCTGTTTTTTCGAAGATATTTGAAAAAATCTTGCATTCAAGACTCTCAAACTTTATAGATAAATGTAACTTGTTAACTTCTCAACAATTTGGTTTTCGTAAAAACAAATCAACGGAATTGGCGTTACTCGAACAGAAAGAATATATTCTTACACAATTTGAAAACAAAGCGATTGTAGTTGGTGTATTTGTGGATTTTTCCAAGGCCTTTGATTTAGTGAGTCATGATATTCTGCTGGGGAAACTTAGTTACTATGGTATTTGTGGACAGGTTTTATTACTTTTGAAATCTTATTTATCAAACCGAAAACAGGTTGTTCAGATAAACAACATGTGTTCTAAGGCTCTATCTGTGACTTGTGGTGTACCACAAGGTAGTATATTAGGGCCACTGCTATTTAATATTTATCTTAATGATATTGTAAAAATTAACCCTAGTGCCAAATTCGTTATCTATGCTGATGACACTAGTATTTTCTTTGCCGGTACTGATATCCATGAATTGGTAGATACATGTAATCACACAATGAAAGCACTGGAGAACTGGTCGAAATCTAATTCCATGCAAATAAATGAACTAAAAACAAAAGCAGTAATATTTAGACCTAAAAATAAGCCAATTCCAGTGCATAGAGATATTTTCCTTAATTCCCGTCCAATAGAAATTGTGGAGCATTTTAAATGTCTCGGTGTCGTGTTTTCCGCAAATATGTCGTGGGATAGTCATATTAACTATTTAGTAGGTAAAATAGCTCAGATAACTGGAATAATAGGTCGTGTTAGGTACCTTCTTCAAACAAGAATCAAGTTACTTCTGTATAATTCACTCTTTTATTCACATTTGAATTACTGTCAATTAGTGTGGGGGACAACAACATTTTCAAACTTACAACGTGTTTATTTGGTACAAAAAAAATGTCTTCGACATATTTACAACGCGCCCTACAGAGCGTCATGTGCAAACTTTTTTTATCGTTCCCAAGTGATCCCAGCATACAACCTATATAAATATAGATTAAGTGTACGGTATAAATTGGAAACACAGAGGAATATAAATAACATACGTAATCTGGCACAACTACAGATAAGAGAATTGAACTATACTACAAGACATGGAGAGAATTGGATAGTACCTACACCTCGTTTAAACTACAGAAAAGAATGTCTGTGTTATACACTCCCGTCATTATTAAACGCTTATCAGCTTATGCATTTTGATTTATTTGCCTGTAAGTACAGTGAACTGCGTGCAATGTCTGTGACCATGGGAGTATGATTTTTGTTTTGTATGCCTGTATACCTTTGCATTTTCGTTGTCATTGTCCTCTTTATGCACTTTAAAAAAAGAGTATCACCTTACACCCCTTGTCCCATATAATACACCCCAAAACTTCATTTCGACGTACAGCGCCCTGTAATCGAACAGACGGCCCAAAGTTTACGAGTGGCTTGATAACGGTGCGACATAACTTATTAAATTGCTAAAGTACGTATCAAAGACCACAGGAAGAAAACACGGGGATTTTGCAGTAGAGCCAAGAAAACTCCGATAATCTTTCTTGTAGTCAATAATACGTACATTAGCTAACTTAATAAGTTGTACAACACGGCTATTAAACCCCTCGTAAAATTTGGGGCCGCCTGCTCTGATTATAGGTCGCTGTACGTCGAAGTGAAGTTTTGGGGTGTATTATATGGGACAAAGGGTGTAATAATACACCATTTTTTTCTCCGAGAGTGCATGTTCATTATTCCCACCGTAGTGCTGCTTAGTTGCCATTAATACAGTGACGCTGGGCTCGTCAAGCTGCTAAGCGCAGCTTTTATTTCCACAGCCCCTCCATCTGTATTTTTACAAGGTGGAAAGAAACTCATTTGATTTGATTTGATTTATTGGCTGATTACAACAAAATTGGTAGACCTCGAGCCATCCAGCATTGAGGTCTATCTTTTATTCTTTCAGTCAAAGCCAATCAGAGCTCGGTGCCGTTCTGACGTCACCAAAACTACTGCACAAGAAGCAGACAACTTGCGACTCAATTTGCACCAGAACCTTTTGATATCTACATTCTGTTGACTATGCGCAGCGTGCATTGTACAGGGTGTCACAAAAGAAGACTTACACGGTCTTTTTTACTGCAAAAATTAACTAGGCATCGCCGAACGCTCATTCTCAGCGCAAAGATAGAGCTCGAGGTCACAACCAGATGCCAAAGTTTCAGCCCGATCCGATAACTTAATCAAAAGTTATAAGTGATTTTCTGAAACTTTCAATGGGAAAATGGAACCCATTTTTGCTCGTTTTCGGTTTCTGGTGCCATAGAGCCCCATGTGTTCGAAAACTCCGTCGGCCGCCATTTTCCCATTGAAATTTTCAGAAAATCACTTATAACTTTTGATTAAGTTATGGATCGGGCTGAAACTTTGGCATCTGGTTGTGACCTCTGGCTCTACCTTTGGGCGGAGAATGAGCGTTCGTCGATGCCTAGTTTATTTTTGCGGTAAAAAAGACCGTGTAAATTTTCTTTTGTGACACCCTGTATACATTATTGAAATAGAGTAGCTAAATACCGTCACTCTGGGTTTCCTAAATAAGTAACCAAGGACTTTACTCGTTACTGTGGTTTAAAAAGAACGCGTTGCCTCAGCTTCAATGTAGCACATTTTTTCGCTACTCCGAACGTGTTGTTTCTAATGAGGCAGTAGCCGCTTCTGAAATTGGTCGCCGTTAATAATTTCTCACTCTGAAGGCTTGCATTCAGGCATACCTCCGGCTACACTGACATATATCTTGTGCCAAATAATTTTATGGTCTATTTAGCGTTTTCCTGTGCAAATACAGGCGCGAGCTGGTGTGAGAATTAGGGGGCATACATCTGTTTTACACATTCTCCTCTAGAAGTAACTATATACCTTTACTGCTTACTTCTTCAAAGAGTAGCAAAAATACATCACATGTTCCTTCTCCTAAAAAGTAACCAGGTCGTTACTTCCTTAGCGAAAAACGTAACTAGGTACACGTAACGCGTTACGTAGACGTCTGCAGGGACTGCGGCAAGCCGACAGGCTGAGCCAAGCTTGGAGAGGCTTGTGGAAGTTTCTTTATGTGGAAAGGGGCATCCCGACATGGAGGAAGCAGAAGCGGGATCCCGAAATAGGAATGAAAGCGATGCAGGACAGTCCGAATATAAATGTCTGTACGTTTTTGACGACCTTATCAATCGAAACGCCCAGTCAGTCGTTCTTACCACAACACTTCCAGAAGATAGATGCTTTCGCCTCTTACTCGCTTCCTGTATTGCAAATACGGCTCATAAGTAACGAGATCCAGACAGAAGACTTGGTATCACTTCAATGTAGATACTCTAAAACAAGGCTTGTAGTTGGGATACTTGTTGGTACGTACATGTTTGGTGGGAACAGCGCTAAAAGTGGTAAGACCAGGACGAGGAAACACACTGAGAGGGAGCATTTACAAGTGAAAGTTTATGCTGTTCAACAACAGTAATAAACACGAAAAGGGGGAAGGGAAGAGAACAAAAAAAGCAAACCGATAACATTCGGCATTAGCCACGCCTACACACAATCCCACGAATCTGCCACGCTTTTTAATGAAATCTATCTCGTCACATAAAAGAGCAACAGAAGGAGCGACCACACACGAGCCAGCTTGATGAGTCGACATGAAATATGCTTCGTCTATTTCGCTCGCGGTCTTGTTTTTGTTTCGAGACACAGCATCTTAAAGGGATTGTCCGGTCAAATTTTGTATTCGAGAAAACAATTGAATATCATTGTTATTGCCTCGAGACGGATCGTACGCGCAATATCTGAATTTTATATGACCCTCTGCGTGAGTAATTGAATTTATGCTGCTCCAATCGCATTCTAGCGTAAACGCTGCTTTCGTTGGCAACATTGAAGCTCTGACGTCACAAAACACAAAGCGAGGATTTTTGTCTGCCTCAGCGTGCTTCGTTTTTGTTGTTGTGCTCAACTTGTTTCGTAGTTGTGTGAGATTTTTGTTGCGCGGTTGGGTGCCACAACCACCGGGCAGCACGTGCGAGCCAAGACGTGACGTTCCACACTTTTCCGCGAGACGTGCAGTGACGAGCGAAGTGGATCGTCGCCGTGCGTAGGGACTAGGTTCCCGTCAAGATCAAGATCCCGCTTATGCAGCAATCATCTCACAGAAGAGAGCTACGAGCTGAGCTCTAAGCGGACAGAAGGCTCGTAAGCTGAGGTGTGATGCTGTGCCAACGATATTAAACTACGTCCATCCACTCCTCGCCCAAATCGGATCAATCAATTTGATTATGCAACGAAACCGAAACCAACGGCTAGGCCATCTGGAAACGATACCAGAAGTTGTATTTAGCACGTGTGCAGCCCGGTTCTGTTTGACCCGCGTCTGAAAATGGAGCGTGACTACGATTCACCAAGCTCGTCCAAGTCAAGGGACGACATGCATTTGAACGATTCGCCGTTTGTCTTCGACCCGCGGACATCGCCTCTGAGGGAACGACCCGCAGCCTCATCACCGATCCAGTGGATCCGCTGACATGTGTACCCAGATGCCGCTTCGTGTACTTGGGTGCCGCTTCAGAGGCGAAATCTGCATCCTTTACTTTGCAAGCGCCCCTAGTTCGATCGGTGGCAACCGCAGTTGTGTTTGCGCGAAACGGCAGACGTTTGCTCGAAGCTTATGGCTGTCTGCGAGTAATTTCCTGCCAAAAGGCGCGACTTTTTTTGCACATGCTTTGGAACTGCATTAAAAGAACCGTATTTAAGTAGGGTACAGCCTAGGAGACTATATAATTCGAAACAAAATACAAGACATCCATAGACCAACGCTTGTTATCCCGACCATCCGACAAACCTTTGCGTTTTGTGACGTCACGCAGCACCTACGGATGTCAGCCATTGACACTGGCGAAATTCGGGGTGCAGTTTCGTACATAGGCTCATGAAAGGTTTAATTAATAACGGGAGATCATATATCAAAATCAAAATGACGTTTGTCTACATGAAGGCTCCCTCGACATAACGAGCGCAAGAACTTAAGTACTTCCGGTTTCGACCGGACAATCCCTTTAATATCATGGAATAACCGCGAGCAGCCGCAACTACAACAATGAACCGCAAGGTTTCACGAGGGCGAAGAACGCAGAGAAAGGGAATATTCACCTGCCTTATATTTACACATCTGCCAGTCTGACCACAATATAAACCCTGCCGCAGGACAGAGGAATCTGGTGCACAACCCCGCCAGCACATGCAGCGTACAGGGTGCGATGTTTGATGTCACACTGAACGGCAGGGTGTCCCGCTCTACTCGCAGAGGCACAAAGCTAGATGGCCTCGAGAAGACGACAGGCACATCAAACCGAATGGCAGTGTGCTTGATTCGGTCGAACAAGGCATGGTCTAGTCCCACCGTATCAACCGAACCGGAATCCAAGGGCCTAAGATTAAAGCTCGAGGTCTCAAAAGAAGGGGCTTTGCAATTTTTAGGCATTAATCTCCGCCTTGAAACGTCATATATGTACTCGTCGTATGATAACAGGTCGAAGAAAGGGATACTCCCTATGATTCGTACCACTCACAAATTGGTGAAAACGGCCATTGCCGGGTCGTGCCTTCGAGTGTCTCTGCTAAATTCATGTCGCCAGAATTCCCGTTTGAGTTTTGTGACACGGATTAAAGGCTCGCCTCTGTGGGCTTCCCCTCGGTGGTTTTTCCGGGCGTTGCTGAGACCTCTGTGAGAATGTTTAGGACGTGTAGTAGACTTAGAAAAAAAAAGCAAGCTAGAGAGGTTTAGAGTGATAAACTGGCTTCCTGTACACCATGCAAATCTGTACACCACTTGAGCTGCTACCATGTAATACAATTTTGACCACTACACACGTGACCGCCACAATCCTGAGGATTTCACGGGAAACTGAGTTAAGATTTCTATTGAGATTTGTGTAAGAAGCATGAAAAAATATCTTCTCAAAACTGTTAGCCCCAGAGATTAGTGTCCAGCTGCGATAGAAACCCGAAATGCAGCTGCGTGGCTGACGACATCTAGCGGAGGCATTGCGGAGCTACCAGAGTTTTTGTTGTAAACGCATATTTTGGACTTAAAACAAGCGAAACATAGCTTATGTCGTCGGTACTGTTATTAAAGATCAATAGGCAATTGTTTGTGCGCGGTACATCGTTAAAATCTAGACGTAAAATATAAGGTCACATGTCTAGGGGTAAAAAATGTGCAACATTGCGGCGGCCAATTGGGGGTCACTTTCGGAGGCCAGGTTTTGCTCTAAGGCCCTCTGCCTCACTGAGAAAAACAAAGGCCAACCACCAGACCTGTTGTACTCCGCTATGTCCATGCAGACGCTGTAAAAAGCTCCATTAAACGATTTCGTGGAGCTGTTGATATGGAGCTGTTGATAAGTTATTAAACGAAAAAAACTGGTTTTAATGGCTAGAATATTGGTTTAATCTTCCAACCTTAGAGAAAAGCTCTGAAAGAAAGCGGACGTTTCCTTGTTAAAAAAAAAGCAAGGCATGAACTGCTTGAAATTCATTGCAATATCAGTCCTCACGTTAAATTAAGGCAGGCCTTTTGGATGTAAGATTCAATGAGTGGAATTATTCAAAAGCCCATTGTCGCATATGTTGAGAGGAGTTAAAAAGAAAACTTCGTAACGTCGGCCGGCCAAAGCTTTAAAAACAAAAAAGAAAATAGCGAAGCTGGTAGATTTAATAAAGCTCCATGAAGATATTTGGAGCAGATTTCGTAAGCTTTCCTAAAGTCATTAAAGGAGCAAAATGTTTTAGCGAAACGCTAGCTGCCTCTTTGAATCTTGCAGGAAATGCTTTTTGACTCATTTTTATGCTGTGAGCGTTTATTGTAAATTAAATGAAGTGGCCCATGTAGCACTTCAGGGAAGAGCCTAACTTGGCTCAAGCTTCGCATTTCGAGTGTACTAAGCCAGGCCTAACACGGTTCTGCTCCAAGGCGCTAGCTAGTGACAGAGTACTTTCCGTTTGGGTTCTTATGGCATTTCTTTGGCTCGCCACATAATCCACGAAGTGCAAGACTTGACCCGAAAATTCCACGTATGAACCGGAGATCAATAGTGAAGCCTAACTCCGCCACTTATTTGGCGATTCATGCAAAAGATTTGATATGACAGCCAAACTACCAGCAGAGAAGCCTGCCTGGGAACTTGTTTGGGAAATTAGAAGGAAGATACCCAGACTCTGATCAAGGAAGGTTAGCATTGGCTCTGCCATAATTTTTCGTACTTTTTAAGATCCTAAAATATAGCGAAACCACCAAATCTCGGTCCAAAGACCTGGGCCACCTGGGGGTTAATAAGGTACACTCAGTTTGCACAATATTTGAACAGACTGTCAGGCATTGTTGCTGCTTTTGCAGTCGGACCTCTCGTCTCAGCGGCTCTCCGCAATCTCTGCACCGGATCAAATTCCGTGCCCGGCTGCAATCCCCTTCAACTGGGCAACAATTCGATTTGCCAGGACCCAATCACGTTCAGCTTCCCAAGTGGTTTGGGTGTCGAAACGGTAAAACACCTACATCTAGACAGGTCGTATACCCTAATTAGTCATGTACACATGTGCATCGGTAGTTTCAAGGGGTATAGTGTTACATCTAACTCTGTTTTTTAATGTGGAATGGGTCTTTGCCCAAGCTGTTTAATACCTATGATCGACACTCTTCTCGCTTAGCGATGCGCTCTTCGCAGTTCTTACTTATCAGCTGATGTCACAATTTTGTAGGCCGCTGGCGAAATAGTAAGGTGCTCGGAACTAATGACACTTTACGTTTCCTCACGGGCAGTGACTGGAACTGATGACACTGTATTTTTATGTTATTATCCGTTGCTCATCATATTCACCACCTTTGCAAAATATGAATTAGTGTGATGTAGTAAAATTAAACAAAAAATAAAGAAAGAAAGAAATACTTCCACTTTGATCATTAAAATCTTAGCCACTTTTTGCAGCGATAATCACATTCTTTTCACTGGACCACATCTTTCTGCACTTTCGGGAGCCTCCAAGCCCGTGTCGGAAAACTCAGAGTCTAATTTTTGGAACCGACGACAAACACAAACATATTATCCATTTTTAATGTCTTTATTGGTAAAAAAAGGTTTCATGTGTTCTTTTCCCGTATCTGCATTATAGCAATCACGACACCGTTCGTTCTTCTGAATGGTGGAACAGATAAACCGATTTCTAATTAAAATGGTGTTCAAAATACATTGCAACAGAAGTGTACGCGTGTGAATTGTGTGAAGTGGTGAATTACCGAATGTTATATGTACGTAGAAGACGATGTTCTCTGTTGGATTTAATATAGTGTTGTTTAATGCGACATTTTGAGCAGGAACCGTTTTTGTTTCAAGACCTGATGAAGAGGAGTGCTTGTGATTCTGTAAACAGCATGCCTGCCAAATATTCTGTAAATCTTAGATCCAGAACCCTACTGAGCAAATTTTTTTGGTTACTTCAGAATTTAATTTTCTTTTTCCCTCGAAAGTGTATTCATATCAAAAGTGAAAGCTGTTTACAACTTCCTGTAACGCCGAATTAGAGCGCAGCGCCAGGGAGGAGGAGGGAAGGGTACTGAGGGAGGGGGTCACGTGACCTCGTGGGGGGGTCACGTGACCTCGGGGAAGAGGGTCACGTGACCTCCAGGTCACCTCAGGGAGGGGGTTCACGTGACCTTGGGCGAGGGGGGGGGGTCACGTGACCTTGAGGAGGGCGGCCACGTGACCTGGGGGGGTAGGGGAGGGGTCACGTGACCCCTCCCTCCCCCGAAGACACCGAAGGTCCTCCCGGAGGGACCCGAGGTCCTCCCGAGGACCTCGGGGGGGGGGGGCTCACCCGCCACGCCGACGCCGACGCCGCTCATGCCGGAAGCAGACTCAAGAGCTGCGCTCTAAAAAAAGAATTGAGTAAATATTACCCTTGGATTTCGAAATGTGATTGTTTTCTAGTTTGCTTTAAACAAAAGGAAAAAAAAAGAAAAGATGGCTGGCAATATTTTGGTCCAGAGTTGGGTTGTATAAGATATATATCAATGGGCGAAATATTCTTCCTCAGACACGCGTTTATACATACAAATCTAAAAATAGGCTTGTTTTTTTGAAGAAAATGTAATTCACCTATTAATTGTTGACACCCAAGTCGTCTTCTAGCATCGTGTGTAATTATGCTATCGAAAATTCTGGAAATAAACAATTGCGTGTTCAGAGTTACACACCTAAAAGAACAACCCTGTGTTACTCTTCAGGACTTACCTTTAGTGTCCGTCCGCAGATAAGAGCAGCTCATTCTCGTTCTGTTGAGGTTGTTCTAACGTTTGCTTGATACTTATTTTTCAGTGTATCAATAACCTTACCAAGTGTGCCAGAACGGGCAGCTGGCGACGGTAGCTTCACTATTTGGCGCTTATAAACATTTCATTGCATGAACTTTGGTTGATGCGTTTTTATCGTTGCGATAAATATTTCGAGGCTAGCGTTATCCAGGGATTTTTCGGCACACTCTACGGTAAGCGGAGAGACTACAGTTTTGTCATTTTACCAAACCATTTGGAGCGCTAACTTTACGCACCTAAAGCGATAAACTACAATTTTAGAATAAAGAACATCTAGAAGTCTAAGAAATCGTGTGCGTGTGCCTTCCCGCAAAACAGCTGAGGAAGTCAATTTCTGCGATCTACGCACGGTTCCTGCCCAACGACTCTGTCCCAGAATGATATTTACTCCTAAAAATACTGTCCGTTGCGTGCAGCTGCTTGTTTACGGAGTAAAATCATGTGGCGACTCCGGGGCGGGATTCACCCCTCATCAAGCACGTCACAAATGGCTGCCTGGCGGCAACTGACAGACGCGGCGGAGGCTTCTTTTGTGACTTCCACATAACGCACTGGTTGACGCGGTAGAGAGAGGACAGAGGGGGGGGGAGAGGGGAGTTTACAGTTCTTAGATAAACAAATCCGTCTGCTCGGGTGAGGTCCCGCGCCTTGTAGTCCGTGCACTCAACCACGCCGCGCGCAACTCTCCTCCTTCCCTCTCTCCAACAGGCTGCGCGTTACTCTCTCCGCTCTCTCTCTACCAGCTGCGTGCACTCAGCGTGCGTTCGCTTCTCCTCACACTGCGCGCGCCCGCGCAACTCTCCTCCTCTAGTCTCCTCTCCTTCAAGCGTGAAAAAAATAAACGGCGAGCGGCGAGCGTTCCAAGTTTCTCTGCCGCGAGCCGCGACGAAGGCTCGCGTAGGGGGTCACGCTAGGGCAGTCGGTGGCGCCATCTCTCGACGTCAGCACGCAACTGACTCTTTCCTCGGAACCAACACGATGCTCCGCATCACCCCATGATTCCCCTCGGGAAGACGGTTTAATTTTTCTGCTGGCTTGGCTGACCTCGACGTGAACCAGCCGCCATCTTTGCTTGTGATCTTTCGCGCGATTAGGCGTTCCGGGTCGACGCTTTTAGCGCCTCTTGTACGCGGTGTTGGTTGTTTCCGCCGTGCAACCAAGACTGTTTTTACCGCCAGTATCACAAGCCATCGTGTCGTCGCCCTGCTCGGCGGTTTTCATGCGTAGCATAGACATCAAGTCGCGCTCAACGGGCGCTCGGTTTACCATCACGAGCCGTTTTTTCTCCAGCAAACGACCATGTTAGCAGCACGGTCGTTTTCTGCTTCTGGTAAACGAGCGCGACGTTCCAATACGTCAATCACGAGTCTCACATTCTCAGGTCGTTCTTGGTGTCATACCGTGGACAATTTTTTCTAAGGCCGAAACATAATTCCACGTCGTCATTAGCAGACGTCCTTCTAGTTTGCAGCCGTTGCGGTTCTCTCGCGTTCCTTGAGATGTAGGTAGACGCGCTAGCAGTTTTGTCTAGTGCGGATTAAACCCCTTTTCGAAATGCTACGCGCCATCTACAAGGTGCTCAGCCAATAACACCACTGTCGCCATTGAATGGGCACATACGCTGAGCATGTATCGGACTCCGAGTGGCTGTGCCAGTGTTCAACGTGAACTCGGCTCAACTCGGTTCGGGAACTTGTCCTTGCGTCACCATCCGGTGAGCGCCTCGCTTTCAATTCCATGGTTCGTGCCCAAGAAATCTTGAATGGTAATGTTGCTTGATAGAGTTTAGAAAAGTACCAGTTGCCCTTTACCGAAAGGCAGTTTTATGGTCAAGCAAAAGTTTGTCCTTATATCACACTGCCTGCCACGCGGTCTCGCCGACTTGCTATGTTTACTGCAGGTCGCCAAAAAATGGTAGCCGCTTACAACTCCCTGTAACGCCGAATTAGAGGCACAGCTCTGAGGAGTGGGGGAAGCGAGGGGGTGGGGGTCACGTGACCTCGGGGGAGGGGGATCGCATGACTCCGGGGCGGTCACGTGACCAGGGGGGCCACGTGACCTGGGGGCCACGTGCTCGGGGTCACGAGACCTCGGAGGGAGGTCACGTGGCCGGGGGTCACGTGACCTGGGGGTCACGTGACTCGGGGGGGTCACGTGACAGGGGGTCACGTGGCCGAGGGGGTCACGTGACCTGGGGGTCACATGACCTGGGGGTCAGCGTGACCTTGGGGTGACGTGACCTCTGCGGTTACGCCCGAAGCCAACGCCTGCTCCGCCGTAAACGGGCGCCTAAGAGCTGCGCTCAAAAAGTGGTCCCTCAATCTGGCCGCCTGATGACGTCATAAAAGGATCATGCTGTCGCCGGTCGTGACCCAGACGGCTGTTCAGCTACAGGTCGCTAACCGAATTGACAGACCAGAGGATTCGGCAGCCAGGGGACTGGGGCTGCCGAGCACGCACGGTGGCACCTGCATTACTCGCGCTTCTTGCGGGAACCTCTCCCACCAACTGCCAGGGTCGCGACATCTCAAAGCAAAGACCTCCTTTTGTGACGTCAGTTGCTGCACTTTTGGGGCCACTCTAGATGCTTAGGCGAAATAGGACGCTCAAAACACCAGTCGGATACGCGTTCCAAACACCCTATCTAGTCTAAACTTGAGCTGTTTCCTGCTGCAGTGCCTGGCCGGGGTCGTTCTCAACACCAGCCCCAGTGGAGCCTTGTCCAGCATCATCTGCACCATATTCAGACTTATTCAAACTTCGACGGGAGGAAATGACTACTCATTGGTGCCGCCTTGATTTTCATCCAGTTCATCACTGGACACTACATGTATGAATTTCTATTTCTGAGCGCCGACATGGGTAGAGTAAGCTATCATATTTTTAAAGGTGAACTCTGTGTGATTTTTTAAACTACAAAAGCTCTGCATATTTTCGGAACACACAGGCTCCGCTCTTTCCGACATGCTATTTATTATTTCTATATTCCAAATAGCTAAGTTGACGCCAAACAAATATTTGAATTTTTGCGTTCACTCGAGCGCGGTGACGTCATATGTATAACTTGAAAGTCGAGCATTAAGTTTCAAAAGCAGTCTTTTGTGCATGTTTTTTTAATTTTGCTGGCGTGAGCCTAATTAGCATTCATTTCACATCATAAAACATATTTTAACCTATTGGGAACAAGCTGTACTGTCCCCATATTGTCCTATGTTACATCTGACGTCACGTTTTCAGTGTCGCTAGTAGATGTCACTTGAACTCTCAAACCGAAATCGAAACCCTAATAACTCCATGAAAAAAATATAGTCACTTGTAAGTTTGGTTACTAGTTTAGATGTCTCTATTATTGCCTTGAACTAAATTTGAGGGAATTCTGCGACTATTATTATTTCATTTTTAAAAAGGGCGAAATTTTGATGTTGGCTGTCTTGACTCGAAATTGATCCAAAACATTGATAGACAAGGCTTCAATAGTAACCAAAATTATTCATAACTAAATAATTTTGCTTCGCAATGTTATTTAATCTTTAAATTTGGTCCTCACCGTTGTCTTGACTGCTAGCTCGACCTGCAAGTTTTACATGTCGCATCATGACACTGGAAAGCGCAGGAAAATTTGAACGATGATTTTGACATGAGCCGTTTCTGGCTATTCTGAATTTAGAGATTATAAATAGCTTGCCGAGAAAAGTATATCACGGGCGCTCCAAAAACATGTATTTAGTTCGGGAAAGTTCAAAAATTCTGGAAAACTCCCTTTTAAAAAGCAAGGAATGAAGTACGGGTTAATTTGTCTTTTAGAAATGCATTTGTTTCTTAGAATATGCATGGCTTGCATTTATATCACATCCATCTCCATTGATCTGTACCTTGCCCCTGTGCCCGTACCTTCTTTAGGATATACATTTGGCCCCATAAAATGTCTTATTGACAAGCAATGCCGAAATCAATTTCGATTTTGCCAAATGTATGCTTCAGAAGGTATGGGCACAGTAGCATGATACGTAGCAATGGCGGCTGGTACGGTGCCATATCGTCACGTACAAGGCATGTATACGTGGACGTTTGCAAGCACTCACGCTTCAAAAGCTAGTCTGACCATAGCTAGACGAAAATGCATCTTTTGTGCTCCAGGCTGGCAACGTTGAGCTCGCCTTATCAAGGTGCATTCCTATCATCAAAATGATAGGAATGCAGCAAGGAGGCTCTGGGAGCACATTAATGCACAGGGTGAGGAAAATAGAAGAGCTTCCATTGTTCTTTAACCGCACACGAGGGTTAAGTGTAGAGGGCAAGGAGGCAAGGGAATTTACTACACGAACAATCGAGGCAACATTTGCAGAACTTGAATTGAACGAGGTTGAACAAAATACAGAGAGCAACACGGCACAAGACGAGAACACTAGCGAAACAACTGAGACGACCACGAGCAAATGGGACAAAGCAGGAAGTAAAGTACCGGCTGGAACGGCGAGAGGCCCAGATGGCATAGGAATGAGACTAGTCAAGACACTAGGAACAAAAAGTAAAGTCAAGTACCGGCAACTGATCAAATAATAATGGGGGGAGAGGGTGCCGAATGACTGGAAACTAAGCAGATTGAGATTACTTTATAAAGACAAGGGAAATAAGGATATCATAACATCATAGCGACTAATAACAGTAACTTTGGTCCTCTGCAGACTAGCGATGCAGGTAGTAACAATAAGAATGAGAATAATGGACAGAAAATATTTTAGGTGAGCTACAGAACGGGTTCTGAAGAGATTGAAGATTAGATGGTAATTTATTCATCATCACTCAATGTATATACGTGACACAGATCTGAAAAAAAACTCATGTATAGCATTTCTAGACATTAAAGGGACGTATGACAATGTGAGTCTGGAAAACTTTCAGAACAGTTGAGAGATGATGTATCGCATTTTATGATTGCTAGCGTTTACATATAATAAGTTGATAACAGGAGCGTACGATGAAAAAGCGAATAATGAGTTGCTTTAGGTGTGTGATATGGAACATTGATGAATTTACGCCAACGTTCACATTGTACCGTTAGGATGATAGCCGGAGATAGCTGTGTGCAGGAGCTGATTAAGATTTTTGGATCGGAAGGAGACTATCTAGGCCTGAAATTCAGTGGCGACAAGTCGGGAATGATGGTTTAATCGTTGAGAAGGAGGCACCCGCTGAAAATTCAAGGCGTTTTAAAAGAACACGTAGAGAGGCATAACTATCTCGGACAAGGAATGAGTAAGGAAAAACTACTTTAGAAGAACAGGATGAAATATGCTAAAGAAAGGAAAAAGGAATGTAGCAATTATGAAGATATAGGGCAATATGGAATTACAATAGATATGAATTTGTTAGGGGAATGCGATAAGGAGTCATGGTGGCGGAGCTGTCTTTTGGCAATGCGGTATGATTCATAAAATCTGAGGTCCAGTCGAGTTTAGAGATCTGGCAGAGCGAGGGTGGGGAGACTGGCATTGGGGGCGCATGGGAATGCACCAAATAAAGGAGTGCAGGGATGCATGAGACTGGGCATCGTTTGAGGTTAGAGAGGCGATCAGCAAGTTGAAATTCGAACAAAGCCTGGACACAATGGGGATACACGATGGGCGAGAAAGGTGTATGAGTATCTATATATAAAAAAGTCTGAAGCACTAAATGGACAAACCGAATCCTGAAAACTGAAATTCAAATACCAACAGTCAAGTGCTGGGGCAGAGCAGACTACCTCTGTAAAAAAAGGAAGCAAAAGAAGCCGAGAGAAAAATGTAGGATGAAAGAATGCAGGGAAAACCAACTTCAACTATGTATAGGGGACGGAAACAGGAAATAAGCAAGAATCATTTGTATGCTAATTCACGGGAGAGCACGTTGTTATTTGAGGGTAGAACAGGAGTATTGAGGACGAGAACATATAGGACAAAGTATAAGGAAATGGTACGCGGTGTGCCGTATGCCAAGGGGAAGACGAGACAATAGAACATGTGTGTTGTTGAGGTGCACAAGGCTTGCTCCCGCCCTCCCCGAGGGGGCGACAGATTTAGCCGGAGCGCTGGGGTTTGCAGACGAGAATGGAAGAATGGATGATAAGTGGATTTTATTAATGACAGAGGAGATTAGAAGACTGTTTGAAATTATCCAGGGAGAATTGAATGAGGTACAACTAACTAACACAGCTGGGGACTGGCAGGACAGAGAAAAATTGGGACTCCCTCCCGCGTTGCTCCGGCCCAAAATCTCAACCCTGCCTCCCAGTGAGCCCGGTGCTGGAGTAACAGCGACTAGCTTTGACCAGAGGAAACTGCGCGACTCCCTTGCCGGAGGAAGAGGCAGGAGGTGATGTTTTTAAGTTCTTTTGCCCCCTCCACTCTCGCCGAGTGGCCCAACACCCATTCTTCACTTGACCGCAGTCGGTCACTGCGGCATCCACTCACACCTAGAGTTCTTGGAAGATCCCCAGGCGCCCTCGCTTGGCTCCAGGCGGCCCTAGCAGTCGTTTATCGCCACCTTTGTTGTCTAGCTCTCTTCTGGTGACACCAGGAAGAGCTAGATGTTTTACCTGTGACCAAACATCATAGCGCTGAAAACGCTAACTCCTTTGGTCTTTAAATAAAGACGTTTTACTTACTCACTCACTGCCCGATCCCCCAAAGGTCATCCTGGTGGTATCCTTCGGTGATAGGGAAGCAAGTTGGCTTAGAAGGGCGAGGGGAGGAGTCATACTCTTGGTTTTTAGTGTCTATACTAGGTGGTGCAAGTTACCGCCCTGACATAAATGGTACAGACGTTAACATCTGCCCATCCATTTATCCTATCCGGTGATAGTTACAAACATACAGTAGGGAAAGGAGATGGGAGGGAAGAAATATTCCACTCTTGGTTACTAGGCTCTGTGGCGGAAGCTAACGTTCTGTTCAGGAAGGGTACAGCCACTTTGCACCTCATGAAAAGCATCTGAAGGCGACATGAGACTACTAGAGGCGAAGTCGGGGGAGACTTCCGGTTTGGAGGGACAAGCTCTCAACGATGACTAAAACCAAAATACGGTTTCGGACGGAAAGAACAGCTGATTTGCGCACCAACATCGGTTTGGGTCACCCGTGGGGACGCTCTCACCGACCGCTTTTTCTACTTCCGGCTTCCCTCGAGATTTTCTCGTTGGGCTGGCTTGAGCCAGTACGTCGCCTCCTCTTATTCCTACCTCCCTGCCCCCAAACGCCATATCTAATGAATCCGGGCAGCGATGCCTACCTTGCTTCTTTTCATTGCGTCTTCGCGTCTTCTAGAATAGCTGATTTTGTCGACGAAATTCTGTCGTTCGTTTTTAGCAGCATCTTAAGAAACAGAAGTACATTTTAAAATTTTAGATTTAATTTATCTCTTTTTAATCGACGCCAAGTACCTCCTCTGCCATCCTTTTTTTTAGTCTATTCTCTAAGCAGGTTGTGCGAATTCGGTATAATCTCCTTAGTCACCTTTTTTACTGTTTTGTTCCATTTCCTTTCTGGAAGTAACAAAGTAATCAATCAATTTTTATAAATATTAATAACTAGGATTAGAATCAAACTGCATCGTTAAATACGTGAATAATATGCCGAAAGGTGTGGTTTTGATGCCGGCTAAAAAATTATAAATAAAAAAATCTATAAAAAAGTGAAATTTGTTTTCTTTATTTTTTTTTTTGCTCAGGTTGATTGCACAGCGACTCGAAGATACCTACTCGTCGTCGTCACCCACCGATACCAACTCGTCAAGCTGCCTAATCAGGAAGCGGTCTTCGTATTAATAGAAGCTTTGAATAAACATTTTCCTGCATTCAATCTAGACTTGTGCCCGTTACATGAAACATGTAATGGATTATTATTACAATTTGAGGGCCCACGTGCAATAATGGTACAAGTACACTTGTACCATTCGTGATATTCATGGTGCCAAATGTTACACTTATTCATGTTGCACTCCACTTTCGGTGGTTCGGAACACTGTACACTTATATACTCGAAATTTAAACGCTATATTGACATTGACATGCACAGATAAAATTATTGAGGGACTTTTGGCGAGCTCTGCATTTACACTTGTACCACTATTGCACGTAGCCCCTCATTTACTGACTCTTAAATATAATGAATTATCATTACAAATTACTGTCGCTAAAAATAACAAATTACTTTACTCGTTTCGTTACTAACGAAAGACTCGGAGCAAAATCGTGTTAGGAAAAATTAGGCCCAAGTGTCACTAAGCTTGTAGCAAAGTGAGGCGTTTTTCTGAGGTAGCTACCTCAGTAGAAACATCAGAGTTTTTAGCGTGCCACAAAATTCTTAGGAGCACCACCTCGCGACCTAAGTAATCTTGTCAGGAAAGTCGCCATGAGAATGAGGGGTTTCATTTTCATCTGATGACATGTTTCTTTCGTTATTCGCCAAAAAGCCAAAAGCAAATTCAGCAAAACGTCAGGCTTAATTTAATGTTGTTTTATTGTCCCTGATAGGATTTATTGGGAAAAAGTAAGTTTTCAAAATTTAACATATACTCTACTGCTCACATTAAAAAGATAATTACAAAAAATGTAGATGCCTTAGTCTATCTTAGATCTTGTCTTCAGTTGCTGAATATTAGCTTCGAAAGGGAATCAGGGTAAAAATAGGTAAATACATAATTATTGGAAATAAATCGCGCGCTAAGTTCTTTCGCGCTATCCAGTTTGCTAATATTACATTTGTATGCGGATACCAGAATACATTAGCGTATTTCGAATGGGCTCAGAATCTCGTATAGGCATTAATTTTATTTCCTATGTATAAACCGTGAACAACGGCCGAAGCCTAAATATTCCCCCCTGGCGCTTTTTTATAATGCATTCTATATTCTGGCTCTAGCCAGTGTTGTACACGTTACTCTAAAACAGGAACCAAAGCTTAATTCGTAAATAAAATCAATCAATCAAGTGAAAATATTCACATCAAACTACGTTTCGATTCGCCGTTATCAACTTTGTGGAGATCTGGCTGCCCTCCCCGCGCCGATCCTTCGGGCCCCAAACCCCGGCAGAAACTTAACGCGCCATTTCTCCGAGATGCGTCAGGCCTCGGGTAGGGTGCCTTCATGTGCGCATCGCATAGAGTGATGCCAACTGCCTGTTTCCCTTTCCCACATCCTCTTCCACCGCCATTTTGTTCCTCTCACTGTTTCCCCGTGCGCCGGAAAGTGGCCTTTGTGTCTATCGGTCCTCCCATCAGAGGAGGAAAATGCTAATCCTCCCTCCGTGGGTTCCACAACGCTGCTCCGAACTTGTGAGATAACGTGCTTGTTTCCGGGAGGGTTATAAGCCCCACGAATTATCGCCGAGAACCAAAATGGCTGCTGGTTTGTCGGCGAGTGGTATTACAAAGGGTGGCATCACCTATAGTAAAGCGCACATGAAGGCTCCCTAGCCTCGGGGAAGCGGCAATGGCCTCGCGTACCACAAGATCCGGGTACGGCGCTCCCCAGGCCAACTGACGTCACGGGACTGGCTTCCAGAACAGAAGAACCAAGGCTTGAAAAGGGGATGCGGGACAAGAGAGGTCTCTCTCTGACGGCGGCTCTTTCGGGCGGCGGACACGAGGGATGCGGCAGCGGTAGCAGGACGGAGGGAGAAGTTTTCGCTGAAAGCATATCTTGGTATACCTCCACCAGAATGGGGCAGAGGAGGTCCGCGTACCTCTTGTAGAACTCTGTGCCGATTCCATCCGGTCCGCGCGCTTTGTTGCCGGACAGCTTCTTGATGGCTCGCCGTACCTCAGACTCCCTCATTGGGGCGTTTATTAAGTCCTTTATATCTTCCGGGACGGTGGCAAGCTCGTGAAAGAACGCGTGGCGGGTGCTGGCATCGCATTCCTGTTTGCTAAAGAGGTCTTTGTAGTGCGATTCAAAAGCCGCAGCCACCTCTTCCTGCCCGTTCACCTGGTTTCCCGCGCGCGCCCGTTGAAGGAGGTCGCACGGAAATGGGCTCCCTAAAACGTGTTCACGTTAAAATAACAGCAAATGTACAATTTTGACGCCCATGACGTCATTGGCCACGTCCCTTGGACTTCAAATCGGTGCCGAAAATGCGCACCCGTCGGGGACGTGCTCCAAGCACCATACCCAGGGTATGGTGTACTACCCAGGGTCTGCCAATTCACCTTCCATGCACGGTACAAGAAATACATTTAGGTGATGACTCTGGCCGCCCTCCCGCAGGGAGCCAGCGACCAGATCGTGTTCGGAGCTAGCCTCGAACCAGGAGTAGTTAGCTCTGGCGCCGCCGCGAAGGGCGCTGAGCTTTGAGCACCGTGGGTATGAGGTCCCTCCTTGGTGGCCACGGTGTCGGCGGCGTATCGTGGTCGCCTTTTTCGTGGTGGGGTGGTGTGGGCGGTGTGCGGCCAGTGGCTGGCCTCGTGTTTTGCTTTTTGGTGCTGTGTCGATCACTGGTGCCACCATCATGCACGAAGTTGAGCCTTCCCCCGAAGAAGAAATTATGCTATAAGGCTGGGAGAGACGTGGTTCGTTCCCAACCGCAATTCGGGGCACCGGAACCGTGCAGAGCGAGTGTCCTTGTTCAAAGCTCCACTGAATGACACTCGCTTGGACCACTGGCGTCGTGCAATTCCGAGACGATCGCAAGTTACTGCCCAGTGATCATGTTTGTGCCAAGCATTTCCCCGACAAACTCATATCGCAATGGTATCATGCGGAGTTCGGTGGGAGAGTTCTTCTCCACGCTGCAGAGAAGCTTGTGCTGTCTGTAGACGCGGTTCCGAGCATTTTCCTGGTTGCCTGAAGTACCTTACACGTTACCTGTAATACCTGTAAGACGTGTAAGGCGGGGTGAATCATATTGGGAGTGTATAGACGAAAATTAATTTATGTCCTATAACCGCTACTACTGTTTGGCTTTCAGTCTCTGTGTAATCATTTCAGTCAGTATGTCACCATACTTTGTCATCATTTCAGTCACTATGTCATCATAAATAAAAATGTTTTCTGCTCACATGGTTTGTATGTATCACAGTACCAGTTAACATCGTATGTATAAACCCTTTGTAATGCTAATACCTTTTCTGCGCACGTAAATAATTATTTAGGCCTCACTGTGTAACGTTATTAGAATTTTCTTGTTCAATAAGAAGGCAGGAGCAGGTGAAAAAAATCTTCTCACCTCCTATAAAGCCACTCAATGTGATGTAAACAATTTACTGAACTGTTACCAAATATGCGGTTGGACAAAACATGCGAGCACGATCCAGTTGCTTAACGGAATTATCCTAAATTTCTCAAATTATTGAAAGCCCAGTGGACTTTGTCGGGAAGCTTTTTATTTTTACGATAATTTTGGTCACGTTGAGTCATCACCGGAATGTTCTCGTTTAAAAAACAGCAACCGCAAGGGGGAAAAGGCAATAAATGGCAATGCACCAACTTAAATCCATCATTTCATTGCACAGTACACAGTGACCGAGCAAAGAATGCATAATTTTCTTCCTTCACAAGCTCTCCTATACTCTGGGCGCCATGTATCCACGTAAGGAGTGAAGTGCGCCTGATGCGCCGTACACAATGTGGTCGCCTCGCCCTAGAGAGGGTCATCGCCTAAATGTATTTCTTCCCATCGTGGTTCCATGGGCGGCATAGGAAGCTGCACCTCTGGTTGCGCGGCCGGAACACGGATGCGCCGCCACCCATAGAGGTGTACAGGCAGCGCCATGCGGGTCGGAGAAGCCATACACTAAAACTAAACAAGAGAGTAATGAATCAAACTTCATTTAGTTTCCCATATTGCCTTCCACCTTAGCATGGACTAACCGCAAATGCCAGCGCTAGCGCGAGCGGCCAGCCTTGACCGCCTTGTCGGAAGCACTCGCTGGGCGAGCGCCCGTGCAGCCGCCGAGGCCTCATTCGAAGCAACTAGCCTCGCGCTTTTAGCACGCGCGGCTGACAATAGTCCATACGACAGGTGAGACAAAGTATAGTTATAACTGCCTATTATTTCACTAAATATAAACCACGTATTCCTAAAAATATAACATATTTTTTTTTAAAATTCGTGTAAACATCACAATTTTTAATTTTTTTCTTTTTCTGTTTTTTTTTGCGTTTCTAAAATGAAACCGTTGGCCCGCGCGCATGCGCGCGCTCCGAAAACAGTGGAACGTTGTGGACGTTGTGGAGGCGTCCGTGAGGTCTGCTCGGTGCTTTCGGGCTTTCGCGCTTTGGTGCGTCATGCGTCGGCGCCTCGATCATTGCGTTGCGCGGGAGCCTCGCACTTACGGGCGAGTGGAATGCTTTTCGTGTCTTTTCGCGAACGACCTCCGGTGTGGTTAGCGCATGTGTGGCAGGCCCAGCAGCGTCGGGGCAGGGGCGGATCCAAAGGGGGATGTGGGGGGGGGCGGCGGGTGACGGGGGGCCCCCCCAACAAAGTTAACCCCCCCCCCCCCTCCCTCCTCCTTCGGAGATCAATTTGACATGGGCGGGACCCCCCGGTGCACAAGAACGAATGGGGATAATAGTATCCTTACAAATTTTCCGCCCCCCCCCCTCCATAAAGAAAAAAACAAAAAACACACGAAGCTCTTCGGATCCACCTTTGCGTCGTGGGACAAGAGACGCCCGTTCGTTCGGATCCCAACTGACGACGGTGAGTTTAAAGTCTTTCACAACCAATTGAAACTTTAACTAAGCTGATCTTTTAGTCCGTGAAATTGCAACCATTTGAGGGTTTTTGGTACTCTTCTAGAAGTAGTCGAATATATCGTTTCATTTTTGAAATTCACAAAAATGCCATCGTGATTTCTACGGCGATGCACACATTTCGGCGAGCTTTTTTCGCACGTGGTTTTGTAGATGAAGACCGCCCTGCAAATATTTTATGATCTGTAGGTGTTGGGCGAAATTTCACCTCCCCATACCTCAGTGGGTGGTGGCATCCACCCAATCAGTTTCACCGCAAAATATGGCGATGGAATTTTTCTTTTTTTTTACATCTGCCAACTCAAACTGGGTACACCTCATTCGATATTTCGTTTAAATTTTCTAAACTGGATGTTTACATTTATACGTGTTAAACTAGAACGGCGTCATTGTGTGTTTGGGTTGATGATATCTATATTTAATGGAAGGTGCGCAGATTGCGTCGTGAAGAAATATTTAGCGTTTCAAGATCATTATGCGCGCACTATATTCGTAGATAATAAACTGAGTGCGCACAATGTGAACTCTTCCAAAAATTAGGTGTTTTATTTTGTATACTTTGTGAATGCACTGAAATGTTTATCTCGCACTGTATTTCCTTCGAAATGATCCATGACTAGACACCGGCCAGGGATCCTGATCAGTGTTCATATTGCTACGTAACATTCGCAATGTAAGCAAATATAAAAAGAAAGTGCTGCTGCGATCATGATTGCTGTCACTTTTATTTCCTATAGCTTGTTGTCATTGCTTGTGATGGTAAAAAAAGAGCTAAGGAATCGAATCGAGACTTTTAACTAGTGGCTTTTTCATGCCTTCAACTCCTAGATATTAAGATGTTTGTGAACCGTTTTCCATGTGGAGTTGTTTATGCTTTGAGTGCCGAAGACATACGTGGAGACATTCGATTTTACTTTATTTGTACGCATGGCGCAAGGACATCACCGACACTGTCACCTTTGTTTTAGTAACTTATACTCGGCTGGCACCTACAAAACCACTCACTGACAGCCTCAGAAATGCGGGGTGGGGCGAACATCTCGTTTAACACTCCGCAGCCAATGAGATTGTTGAACTTGGCTGACAATGCAACAAAGAGGAACGCACCCTAAGCAAGAAGGGTGAACATGGCCAGACAGTGCCCCTCGCATATCTTCAACCTGCCACCCATAGATGCGCGTATTCATGGCCAACATTACTGCTGTGCCTACACTTCTAAAACAAATCTGGGCGTTCCATTTCTGACGTAGACAATACTGAGAGCCAACTCACCGCAACGTTGAGGCTCAGTGAACGACGATACCGAAACGTGCAATGTTAGACAAAAAACGCAGTTCGAGTTCTTGACCTTGAGCAATGCAAGACGTCACGCTTGCATTGCCCACTCTGGCACCTCATACTGCGTTTTTTTGGTCGTAACATATGTTTCGGCATCGTCATTCGCTGAGCTGCCTCCGTAAGTTGTGGTGATTGGCTCTCCGAGTGTTGTGCGTGAAAGTAGATGCAGAGACGTTTTTTAGAGTGTACAACCTGACAAAAATCGCGGCGCGAGCTGCAATGGCTGCAATCTATAGAGTAATTATGTGGAACGACTCCGAAAAGTGCAACGTCATGTTCGTTCTAACTGAGCAGATAACGTCTCCAAGCGCAGACTCACATTTGAGCACGTCATTCGGTGTACGCTGTCCCAAGATCCTAGCGAAACACAAACCGTTTCCTGGGATTCTTTTTTTTTTCTAAATTATTATCTCGAGTATACTCGTAAATTCTATTTTCTCGATGTATTTTAAGCGTTAAATTTCTTTAAAATTATGATTCATTTAGCAATACTGCAGCCCCACACGGGGCCCAAGCAGGAGGATTCTTCACACAAAAAAGGCTAATAAAAAAAAAAACTCTCACAAACACAAGATATTTTAGGTAACGATATAGTCCTTTTGCTAAATTACCCAAGTACCAAAGGGAATGCTGGGTCACAGGCTGGGTACGTAGGCGGACGCACTCGCGCGTTCACTTTCCCTGTAAAAAGGTTCGAAGTTAGTAATATTAATTGTAAAAAAACCACCTTGAGGAACCCACGTGCAAAGGATCATTTGTTTTGATTATCGCTTCCGAACACTAACTGACACAAGAGCATGGGCGCACCAACCGGGGGGCAAGGAGGCGCTTGCCGCCCCCAGCTCTCAAAGTGGGGGGCAAGGCATGTGTTTTGCCCCCCCCCGCTGAAACAGCCGCCACTGGGCAGGGCAAACACTGGCCGGTGCCGCCCAAGGGATACCAAGGGTACCGCCCTCCGGCCCTAAGGGGGGGGGGGTCCATGGTTGCCCCCCCCCTCCCCTCGAAAACAAGTTGGTACGCCACTGCACAAGAGCCTGGGCGTGCAGAGCGTGTACGTGTGCGTTTCCGGAAATCTTTTTGATACTTGTGTACTTCGGCACCGCCTTATTCCTTACAAGACCATTTTTGCTTTTTACAATCATGAACATCTGATCATGGTCCTCGAGCGACATCCGGTCGTCTCCCGTCTTCGCAAGCCTGTCGAGCTTGCGTATGTCACCAGTGCTAGAAAGCTTGAATGTCTACACAAAAAAAGAAAGTTGGAGATTTAGCGTGTGTCTTCGGATGTACTTACGCTTTAACGTCTTGGAGGAGACAAGTTGGTTTACAAGAATATTTGAAACCTTTTAACAGATCTCGCGCTTCGTGGTTGCTTTTGGCGTTCACCTGGAGAATTGGTGGTTAAATGCTTCGTTGACGTTTCATGTAGCGGTGTTATGGGGTCCTTCGTTCATTGTTTTTATAAACCGGAAGTTCGCTGGGATGTCAAAGACTGGAGCACCGCCTGGTGGCGTTTGCAAAAAAGGGTATATTAGAACACAACTCTCGTCGCTCTAACACTGTTGCAAGCCAACAAAGAATGTTATTAGCAGTCGCTGCACGAATCATGCGAAAGGACTGCCAAAACGTTTTAGCATGGGAAGGAACAATGTAAAAATCTATCAGCTGAAACCAACTATTGACTAAAATATGCGCTTTACGGATGACGGAGGAGGTTAAACAATTTGATGTTTTGGTTTCGGTTATTTGGTTAGCTTCGGCGACTTCCAGTGCATTATATTTTTAACAAAGAAAATGAATCCATTTACAGGAAACAGCCTGGCTTCATTTGATTCAACCAAGATTGTCAAAGGGGCATCTTGAAGTCTTGAAGTGCTACCCACAAGGTGTTGCGTTTATGGCTTCTGAGTGTATTAAAAAAGTAAAGCTACGATATGAATGTTGTATGCTTGTCATCATCACTGCTGGTAGAGCCACTGGTTTCCCTCCACCAAGAAGGCGTAAGTAATACGTAACCGAACGAAG